>JAPPVO010000019.1:93884993-93945305 GCA_030407325.1 Camellia japonica | reverse complement strand
GAAGAGCATAACTGGTTATCTCGGATAATTGCTGGCCTCCCACCCCAGTGATCTTCCTGGTGTTTAAACAGAGGTACCTGCCAAAATTGAACAAAAACTAATGCAAAATGAATGCTCGGGCCCAAACCGCGAGGTTCGGGGCCCAAAAATCGGCTGTAAGCACCGAAAGTGGCATTCAGCCACGAAGTGGGTATCTGAGACCCCAGTGTGCCTCGTTATGATAAAACAGAGGCACTTGCCAAGAATGAACGAAAATCGATGCAAAACGAATGCTCGGGGGCCAAACCGCGAGGTTCGGGGCCCGAAAACCGGCCGTTAAGCACCGAAAGTGGTGTTTGGCCGCGAAGTGGGTATCTGAGACCCCAGTGTTCCTCGTATGATAAAACAGAAGCACTTGCCAAGAACCGGAGGAATCGGAGATGGTTGGCGGTCCCGAACCGAGGCACACGGCCTGACGCTCCGAAAACCGAGAACCGGGCTCCGAAATGGGCAAAATGGCCTACGGCCACGAAATGTAGCCCACGGCCACCGAGAGATAGCCTACAGGACTACTCCCTTCCCTCAGGAAAGAAAACAGAGAAAACTGAGTCTGGTTCGCAAACCGAGGCAAGGTATGGAAGAGAGTTCGGAAGTCCGGAGGTAGGGCGCACGGCCGCGACTCTGAGACTTCTGAACGAGCACAATATGCAACATCACCGATCGCTCAATTGGTGACGTCTGAGTCTTAAGGTCGGTCAAAAATGGGGTGTCTACAGGAGAGTGCAGGGTGGAAGAAGGCTGCGCGAAGCGCGTGCTCCAGGGGTTGGCAGGAAGCTGAAAAAGCTAAAAAGATGCAAGTGTTGGCCATTGTTCACCGCAATGTTGCCGACCGAGCCCAAGCTGAGCTGATCACGGTCAAGTTGGAGCTAGAAGACGAACGCCGCCAGGTTGTGTCGCTCGAGTTCCAACTGGCTGGCGAGTAGAAGAAGCTGGGGGATGCTCAAAGGGCCTGCGCGATTGCCATTGAGCGGCATGAAGAGGCTATGACCAGCAATGAAGAACTGCGTACCCAGCAAATCAAAGAAAATGATGAAGCAGACGTGAAGATTGCTGGGCTGCAGAAGCAGCTGGAAGACGAGCGTGCTAAGGCAATGGAGGAGAGGGCGAGCCTGCAGAAGGAGTTGGAGGAAGAGAGGACCAAGGCAGCCTCTGAAAGGGCGAGCCTGTAGAAGGAGTTGGAGGAAGAGAGGACCAAGGCAGCCTCTGAAAGGGCAGCATACCCCGATCTGTATATCGCAGCAATAGAACAATTCAAGGGGTCTGCTGAATTTCAGATGGCGATCGATGCCGCGGTCGCTAGCAGCGTGGCGAGGGAGGTGTCTGGAGGGGCGGGCCCATCTGGAACGACCGTTGGGGGCAGGATCGAGGCAGAAGTGATTGAGAGCTTCCAACAGTCAGACTTCTATAAGCATGAAATGGCTGAGTTCTGGGACAGTGGCTGGAAGATGTTCAAGCGTAAAGCTAAAGAGCTGTTCCCAGACTTAGACCTCAGTAGTGTAAAAATTGATGAAGAAGATGTGGCCCAGACCCCCCTGGATGAAGGTATTGAAGAAGAAGACCTCGTTTCCAGTGAGGAGGAATAATTGAAGTGAACAAAATTTGTACTTAGAGTTGTTTTTGTGTGTTTGTTTTTTTTTTTTTTTTTTTCTTTTTTGAAATGCTGTAATGAACTTATGTACAAGTTTGTGAATAAATAAAATTTCAGTTGTGTTTTCATTTGATTGTTCTTGCTTGTGCATCTGAAATGAATGAGAATGGTGGCTTGTGTGTGAAGCTTGTGTACAAATCGTTGTGAGAATCTCAATGTAAATTGGAGTCGAACTTGTATTAAAAACTCAATGCAGAGTGAAGGTTAAGATGTAATAAAATTACAAGTTTGTACTCAATGCAGAGTGTGGTTTATTAAAGTTAGGCTTGACTTGTAAAGAAAAAGGCTGAATTGCAACTGTTGATAAATAAGGAAATAGTCTGACTTGTAAAGGAAACATGTAAGAATGTCAAAGATGTGAAGTTTCAAATTATGCCCAAAAATGGAGTTGTAAATCGTGTTGCAAGAGTGTTGGTAAATAAAAGATTAGTTTGGAATTTGACTAAGGAAAGAGTGGTGTAAAAACATGGACCTGGAATTTTGACTAAGTGTGTCTACGAATGCCACAAGCATGAGGTTGGCTTGAATGGCCTTGACAGAGCTCTATATGCATGCCTAGTTGGGGGTAAGCTATGATTCACTGACTTTGCAAATAATTCAGTGGCTTGAAGTAACTCAGTCTTGTGTTGACCAAGGCGTTTACGCTCAGTCTGGCTAAGGCTTGTCATGTTCAGGCTGGTCGAGGCTTTTGGTGCTCACTCTGGCTGAGGGATTTGGTGTTCAGTCTGGCTGAGGCTTTTTGTGCTCAGTCTGGCTGAGGCTTTTAACGACTCGGTCTGGCCGAGTTCTTCATGCTCAGTCTGGCTGAGGCTTTTTGTCGCTCGGTCTGGAGGAGGCGTTTGGTGCTCAGTCTGGCTGAGGCTTTTTGTGCTCAGTCTGGCTGAGACTTTTAACGACTCGGTCTGGCCGAGGCTTTTGGTGCTTAGTCTGGCTGAGGCTTTTGGTGCTCAGTCTAGCTGAGGCTTTTAACGACTCGGTCTGGCCGAGGCTTTTGGTGCTTAGTGTGGCTGAGGCTTTTTGTGCTCAGTGTGACTGAGGCTTTTAACGACTCGGTCTGGCCGAGTTCTTCATGCTCAGTCTGGTTGAGGCTTTTTGTCGCTCGGTCTGGACGAGGCGTTTGGTGTTCAGCCTGGCTGAGGCTTTTTATGAGTGCTGCAATCAAAATGTTATGGAGACGCCATATAGATAACTGAGATATAAAATTGTTGTCATGGAAAGTGTAGCCCAGTTGATCAAAAAGTTACATTATGTGAGGGGAGAACAAGAATGTTCAAGTGTGTAAATTTGCCGAAAAGAAAATACAATAACTAAGCAATACAAAAGTAGGAATTTATTGAAAGTAACGCTTCAAGTGTTCGGCGTTCCACGGGTGGGGGAGATCTCGACCTTCCATGTCCTGAAGTCGGTAAGTGCCTGGTCGTGGTCGGGCTTTCACAACGTAAGGTCCCTCCCACTTGGCTGCCAGTTTGTCCTCAGTTGGATTTTTAGTGGCAAGGGTTACTTCGCGCAAGACAAGGTCCCCCACAGCGAACTCCCTTGGACGGACTTTGCGGTTCTAGTGCGTTCTCATTTTCTGTTGGTATGAGGCCAATCTGACAGCAGTGGTTTCTCTGAGCTCTTCGATTAGGTCTAGGTCTGCCCGACGGAGCTCTTCGGTTACTTCTGGATTCGGATGTAAAACCCTTGGGGTAGGCAGACCGACTTCCACTGGGATGACCGCCTCAGCGCCGTAGGTTAAGCGAAAGGGGGTCTCCCCAGTGGGAGTTCGAGCGGTAGTACGGTAAGCCCAGAGTACATTTGGTAATTCCTCAGCCCAAAGTCCCTTAGCAGCTTCTAGCTTAGTTTTGATGATCTTCAGAAGAGAACGGTTGATAACCTCGACTTGGCCATTGGCTTGGGGATGACCTGGGGAGGAGAAACATGGTTGGATCTGGAGGTCTGCACAGAACTTCCTGTACTTGGCGTTGTCGAATTGTTTGCCGTTGTCGGAGACGATGGCCTGAGGGATGCCAAACCTGCATACGATCGACTGCCAGATGAATTTGGTTGTGTTCCGCTCGGTGATGGTGGCAAGCGGTTCTTCCTCTACCCACTTGGTGAAGTAATCAATGGCGACTATCGCGAACTTGGTCTGGCCTCGGCTGGTGGGAAGTGGACCAACTAAGTCGATTCCCCATTTGGCGAACGGATAAGGACTGCAAAGTGTGATCAACTCTATAGGAGGAGCATGGGGGATGTTGGCAAAATGTTGACACTTATCACATTTGAGCACGAAGTCAGTCGCATCTTGATTGAGAGTGGGCCAGAAATAACCAGTGCGAAGTATTTTGTGGGCTAGAGACCTGCCGCCCGAATGATTACCACAAATACCCTCATGGATTTCCCGCATCACATAGGTTGCTTAAGCTGGATTGAGGCATCTGAGGTATGGGCATGAAAAGCCCCTCTTGTACAAAAGACCGTTGACAAGGATGTAATTGGACGACCGGGCCCTGACTTTGGCGGCCTGCTGTTTGTCCTCTGGTAGTTCTCCCGTTGTCAAAAATAGAAAGATGTCGGACGCCCAGGGGATAGGTTCATTTTGGAGGAAGTGGACCGCTTGTTGGTCGGGGGATATGGCAGGGTGGGTCAGGTATTCGAGGCGAACACCGTGGTTGAGATCTAACCTGCAGAGGCTAATTGAGCCATCTCATCGGCCTAGGAGTTTTCCGCCCAAGGGATGTGTTTGATGTGGAAGGTATTGAAGAGGCGAACAAGGGGAAGGGCTATATCCCTGTAAGCCCGCATTGTGTCCTCCTTGGCATCGAATTCCCCCGTAATTTGTCCGACAATGAGCTGGGAGTCGCTGAACACCCGGATGTGGCTGACACCGATGTCCCTGGCTAAGCGGAGACCTGCTATCAATGCCTCGTATTCGGCCTCATTGTTACTGGCCTCGTACAAGAAACGGAGAGCACATTTGAAATAGCCACCCTCAGGGGCGGTGAGGATGAGACCGGCCCCGCTGCCTTCCCTGCGGGATGATCCGTCGATGTTGAGGGTCCAAGAATGGGGGTCTTCTGGCTCGGTAAGGGTTGGTGGGGGTGGAGGGGCCGTGGTTGGGGTAGGATTAGTGAATTCCAGGATGAAATCAGCGACAGCCTGCCCCTTTATTACTATTCAAGGTCGGTAGGAGATGTCAAACTGGCTGAGTTCCATTGACCACTGCATGAGTCTGTCGGAAAGTTCTGGTTGCTGCATGACCTTCTTCAAAGGTTGGTCGGTGAGGACTACTATGGAATGGGCTTAGAAGTAAGGACGGAGTCGTCTGGAGGCAGTGACTAAGGCCAAAGACAATTTTTCTGACCGTGGGTAATTCTGCTCCACTCCCTTGAGAGCCCGATTGATGTAGTAGACCGGTCGTTGGACAGAGCCGTCTTCCCTGATAAGAGCTGCACTGATTGCGGTGTTTGACACGGCTAAATATAGGAAGAGGGGCTCGCCTATGATTGCCTGTGAAAGGAGAGGGGGTTGGCCATGCACTGCTTCAGCTGCTGAAAAGCCTCTTCGGATTCGGTTGTCCATTCAAAAGTTTGCCGAAGAACTTTGAAGAAGGGGAGGCACTTGTCCGTTGCACGGGAAATGAAGCGGTTGAGGGCGGCAACTCGGCCAGTGAGTCTCTGAACCTCCTTGACCGTTCTTGGTGACTGCATCTCAATCAAGCCTTGATCTTTTCAGGGTTAGCTTCAATGCCCCGCTGACTGACCATGAAACCCAAAAACTTCCCAGATCCTACGCCGAAGGCGCACTTCTCCGGGTTGAGCTTCATTTGGTACTTACGTAGGGTGGCGAAGGTCTCTCGTAGGTCGTCAGATGATCAGCAGAGAGTTTGCTCTTGACTAGCATGTCGTCAACATATACTTCCATATTTCAACCGATCTGGTGATGGAAAACGGCGTTGACCAACCGTTAGTAGGTGGCCCCAGCATTTTTCAGTCAAACGACATCACACGGTAATGGTAGGTGCCGCGGTCGGTAATGAAGAAGGTGTGTTCCCGATCAGATGGGTGCATCATAATTTGGTTGTACCCAGAGAAGGCATCCATGAAGCTAAGCATTTGGTGACTGGCCGTGGCGTCGACCAGCAGGTCTATGCGGGCCAGAGGTTGGTCTATGCTGCATGACCTTCTTCAAAGGTTGGTCGGTGAGGACTACTATGGAATGGGCTTAGAAGTAAGGACGGAGTCGTCTGGAGGCAGTGACTAAGGCCAAAGACAATTTTTCTGACCGTGGGTAATTCTGCTCCACTCCCTTGAGAGCCCGATTGATGTAGTAGACCGGTCGTTGGACAGAGCCGTCTTCCCTGATAAGAGCTGCACTGATTGCGGTGTTTGACACGGCTAAATATAGAAAGAGGGGCTCGCCTATGATTGCCTGTGAAAGGAGAGGGGGTTGGCCATGCACTGCTTCAGCTGCTGAAAAGCCTCTTCGGATTCGGTTGTCCATTCAAAAGTTTGCCGAAGAACTTTGAAGAAGGGGAGGCACTTGTCCGTTGCACGGGAAATGAAGCGGTTGAGGGCGGCAACTCGGCCAGTGAGTCTCTGAACCTCCTTGACCGTTCTTGGTGACTGCATCTCAATCAAAGCCTTGATCTTTTCAGGGTTAGCTTCAATGCCCCGCTGACTGACCATGAAACCCAAAAACTTCCCAGATCCTACGCCGAAGGCGCACTTCTCCGGGTTGAGCTTCATTTGGTACTTACGTAGGGTGGCGAAGGTCTCTCGTAGGTCTGTCAGATGATCAGCAGAGAGTTTGCTCTTGACTAGCATGTCGTCAACATATACTTCCATATTTCAACCGATCTGGTGATGGAAAACGGCGTTGACCAACCGTTAGTAGGTGGCCCCAGCATTTTTCAGTTCAAACGACATCACACGGTAATGGTAGGTGCCGCGGTCGGTAATGAAGAAGGTGTGTTCCCGATCAGATGGGTGCATCATAATTTGGTTGTACCCAGAGAAGGCATCCATGAAGCTAAGCATTTGGTGACTGGCCGTGGCGTCGACCAGCAGGTCTATGCGGGCCAGAGGATAACTGTCTTTGGGGCAAGCTCGGTTGAGGTCTGAGTAGTCGACACAGAGTCGCCATTTACCATTGTTCTTGCGGACCAGGACCACGTTTGACAACCATCTAGGGTAGTCCACGTTCTTGATGAATTGTGCCTCAAGGAGCTTGTCGACCTCTGCGGCAATGAGAGTATTGTGCTCCGGATGAAAAATGCGCTGTTTTTGGCGATAAGATCGAAAATGGGGTTCAATGCTGAGGCGGTGGGTTATGAATGAGGGGTCAATACTCGGCATGTCTGAGTGGGTCCAGGCAAATACATCGTTGTTCTTGATCAGGAGGGCAGTAAGATCGGCCTTTGCTTGGGGGGATAGTTGGCTGCCGATCTTGGTAGTTTTTGCTAGGTTGGTGGGATCGATGGGGACTTCGATAAGTTCTTCCACTGGTTCCCCCCTAACCAGCTCGTCTTCGTCTCTGACATTGACTCCTTCGATGATCATAGCCTCCTTCGGCTTGACTTCTTTGAGTGAGGCAACATAACATTCCCTGGCCACGGTCTGCTCCCCTCTCACTGTCCCAACCTCCAGATCGGTGGGGAACTTGATGGCTAGGTGATAAGTTGATGTAATAGCTTGAAAAGCGTTTAGGGCGGTGCGACCAAGGATGATGTTGTAGGCCGAGGGGCAGTCGACAACAAGGAAGGTGAGCAACTTGGTGGTCTGCTGCGGGTGCTCACGCGATCGTGATGGGGAGATCGATGGAGCCAATGGAGGTCACTTGATCACCAGTGAAACCGACCAAGGGGGTTTGGAGAGGGGACAGACTTTCTTCCCCGATCTTGAGCTAGCGGAAGCAGTTGAGGAAAATGATGTCTGAAGAGCTGCCGTTGTCTATGAGAACCCGTCTGACCTTGTAGTTGGAGAGGAGAGCCGAAATGACTAGAGGGTCGTCATGGGGATAACGAATGCCTGTGCAGTCGGCGTCCGTGAAGGTGCTAGGCTCGGTCCACTGCCTGGGCTGTTTGGAAGGTCGGTCCAATGTGGCAACCTCTTTGTCTGAGCCTTGCCTTATTTTCCTGAGTTCTACCCACTGAGCCGAGCGGGATGGTCCTCCACAAACAAGCCCGCCAGAAATAACTCTGATTTCTCCAACAGGTGGGGCAGGATTACCTTGTGCCCGAGGTTGCTGTGGAGGACGATCATGGCCTTGATTTGGTTGGGCTGGCTGCCGGGGAGGAGTGCGCCGGCGGGTGTTTCTGGTGGGCTCTGTCCTTTGTCTCTGCTGGGGGCGGGTGTCCGTGAACCGGCTAAGACGTCCCTGACGTATTAAGGTCTCGACCTGATCCTTGAGGTTAACACACTCATCAGTATTTGGATTGGTCCTTCCGATTGGAAGGGGTTCTTGATGGTTGGGGCCATTTGAGGGGGTAGTCCCGCTGGATCAGGTTGAGGACTTGTTCCATAGGGGAGTTAAGGGGTGTGTACCGCTCGAACCGACCGGGCGGTCGGACAGGTATCGGCCGGTCGGCTCGGGGGGGTCGGTCGGTATAATGTGGTGTTTGGGTATTATACTGGGTGTTTCTGGCTTCTGAGTCTTTTTGTTTTTCTCGGGGGGTCGGGTGTTTTGCTGTAGGGTCTTGGCGGGTGGCTAGGGAATCTTCGACGTTCATGTATTTTTGGGCTTTGGAGAGTAAGGCTACCATGGAGGTGGGGGGGTTTTTGGAGAGGGAGAAGAGGAAGTTAGACGACCGTAGTCTGGCCATGAAAGCTGTAAGGATGACCTTATCATCGTTTTCCGCCACCTGCAGGGCTTCAGTGTTGAAGTGGGTAACGAAACTGCGCAGGGACTCCCCATCGGTCTGGCGGATGTTGAGGAGTTGGGTTGCCGGACGGCGTTGGCGCTGGGCTCCAATAAAATGACTAAGGAAAGAGTCACTGAGATGTTGGAAAGTGGAGATGGAGTCTGTTGGTAACTGGCTAAACCACAGCCGAGCTGACCCTTTCAATGTCACGGGGAAAGCTCGACACATGATCTCGTCAGGGAACGCGTGGAGGATCATGAGGGTTCTGTAGGTCTCCAGATGGTCAACTGGGTCCGTTGTACCGTCAAAAGAGTCAATAGTGGGCATTTTGAACTTGGGGGGTAAGGGTTTGTCCCGGATGGAGGCAACAAATGGTGAATTGGCTGTAGTAGAGGGTTTATGCTGGATGTTCTTGTAATAACCCTCACCACTGATTACTGGTTAACCACTGATTACTGCTAAACTGAGACTGATTATGATAAGGAATTGAATCGACTGAAATACTGAACTGACTGATTGAATGTGCTAGTTTAAATGCATTTCTATCTGTTTGACTGTTAAATTATTTGTCCATGTTTTATGCTTTAAATTGCAAATTGAAGGCCTTGTCGGCGGCCGAATCCGAAATTGATCGATGTTTTATGATAATTAGAATTTATGTGATTTTATGGCATATTTAATTAAAATGTGATTTGGTATGATTAAATTAGATTAAATAATGTTAATTTACAAGAGTTGGACTTATTTACTTAAATGCCATCTAGTGGGTCTTTGTTTAATAACATATTGAGGCTTGAGTTACATTTAGACAAACATTTCCTCAGCCATTTCGTTAGACTCAACCGACTAAGAGAGAGAGAGAGAGTGTGAGAGAATTGAGTTCAACTTGTTGATTTGCTTGGGATTCGAAGGAATTGTAGAGATAATTGCAAATTGAGCTTCTACACTTGAATACAAGACCTAAGGTAGAGGATTCAACCTCTCATTGATGTATTTGTGTATCGTCTTGCATGATTCTTGGTATATTGAGGATTAGAGTCTAGAGTTAGCTTTAAAATGTTGAATTGAAGCTTGAATCATGCATGCATGTTTATATCCTAGCATTTTGAGGTTGAATACATGGAATTTGGTACATGCATGTTCATATTTTTGCATTGGACCATGAATTCATCTTGGTTTTGAAAGAATTGGCTCATTTGAGCTAGTATTTGAAGCTTTGAAGTTGTTGAATTCATGCATGTTACACATTCATCTTGTTCTTGAAGTTTGATTTGAAATTGTGTTTAATTGAACTACCTTTGGGCTTTGATTTTACAAATTGAGCTTTGAAACATGTTATATTGTGAGTTTTGAAGTGTTTTCTAGAAAATTAGCCCAAAAGGATCGAATTTGATACATTGAAACTTAGTTTTGAGCTTGAGGTTCAAATCTGGAATTTCCAGAATTTGGACTCACGCTCGAGCGGGGAAAGTGGCGCTCGAGCGTGAAATTCGTGCTCCTAGCACTTTGCATTGTTTTACAGTCCGCTCGAGCGGAAGAATGGACGCTCGAGCGGGGTCTTGTGTCACACGCTCGAGCGGGTGTCGAGCGCCCATCGAGCGTGATTTTCGCACATCCAATACTTTTGCCATGTTTTGCAGTCCGCTCGAGCGAGGAAAGTGACGCTCGAGCGGGGAACCTTTGTCTGCATGTCCGCTCGAGCGGGGAAATCCACGCTCGAGCAGGACCCTGTTTTTCTGAAAATTCTGAAAATGTTTTTAAAGTGCATCTTTGCATCCTCATTCCATCCTAGGCATTCTTAGGCCTAGTTTAAGACATCTTAATGAGGATGTAGATGTAGAACCGCACCGAGTCTAAGTAGGGACTAAGTCTTTGATTCCCGAATGTGAACTTAGTGTGTGTTCATCCTGTAAACTGTGTAGGGTTGGCATCTGAGGACGCGCTCTAGCTTATTTGTAGCCCAGAACTCCGTGAGTAACAACTGTGTAAAGATATGTTCAAATATGAATATCTTCTGAATGGTTAAACTGTACTATTTCTGAATTGATACTGTTAACTGAATGAATGTATGTCCTCTATTCTGAACTGTATTGTGGCATCCATAGCAACTACTATTACTGTTACTGCTACTGTTACAGAGATCTCTGTTAGTTCCTATCTTGGAACTTCTGTTTACTGTTATGATGGCCATCATTGACTGCTCGGTCTTTCAAGATCTACTGTTTACTGTACTGTTCTGCTAATGGATGTACCACATATGACTGTTATGACTGAATGACTGATATACTGAATCAATTGACTGTTTTCAATACTGAAAGGACATTCATTCTTAACCTCTTTACGCATTATGTTATTTATTGGGCTTTAGCTCACTGTTTATATATATATGTAGGTGTCCAGGCACCAGATCGGAGCTAGGAGCGTGGGTTAGACTCCCTTTTGTCAAAGCCAACCACTGTGCCTCACTGTGAGGTTCCGAGCCCGTTCAAGCTACGGCTTTGGGGTGTTTTAGTTTCCCTCCATCTGTCTCTGTATCTGTTTTGTAATACTGTATCGACTGATAGCACTGTACTGTACTGTCTTAATGGGGATTAAGTCCCTGACCTGGATGATTGTAAATACTGTACATACTGTTTTGGTACTGATAGTATATATGTTATAAAAAGTCTTTTTGTATACAGACTGTCACAGCTCATTGGACATTGTTTAATTACTGTTTTGGCTTCCGCCATGCCCCTATACTCTGTAATACTGTCTTATTGTTAAGCAGGCCTTCGGTAATCACAGATTACTGGCCGGTTACGGTGCTAAACCCATAGGGGTGGGTTTGGGTCGTGACAGTTCTGCATGACCCCTTGGAGTTGGAGCTTCATGGCTCGGAGTTCTGCATCCCAGAGAGGGATGTTGTCACCACCGGAGGGTAGCGGGGGCTGGACACTATTGGCTTCCCCTTCAGGGGTTGTGCCAGGATCGACGGATGCGGTGGTGGAGGTGGTGGATTTACATGTGGGGGTGGAGGTGATAACTTTGCAGATCTTTGTCTGCTGATGTGGCTTGTCCTTTACTTGCCACATGTTTGAATATCATTGGTTCTTCGTGCCATGTTGGCTCCTAGTTGTTCAGGATCTCATCAGTTGGGTTATGTGTTGGGCTCTAAGTGATGTGCTTGGGTTGTTCATAGTGGGCTATGACCTTTGTGGGCCTAACCACGTCACATAGTATATATATATAAAAGAGGAAGGATTTTTACTTTTTAAATTGTTCTAATTAGAAGAATTTTAAAAGTAAAAAAAGTTGACACATTTTTTAAAAGACTTACTAAATACAAAAGTAAAAAAATTTGACACATATTTTTACAAGACTTAAAATACATAAAAAGTACAAAAAAAAAGGGACTTCTTAAATTGATAATATTTCTTCTTCTTTTTCTTTTTTTTTGATAACCGAATGTTCGGACTAGCTTACGCGCACCTCGACTAATCTTAAAGTCCTGAAATTAACGACCCGGTAAATCTCAAGTAGCTCCAAGGATTAGAATGTTTAGCCTTTATGAGATTTGAACTTACAATCTTTTAAATGGTAAGCCATTTAATTATTTTGTCTTCCCACTAAACCAAACCCTTGGCCTCGGGTTAATAAAAATGATAAACTACACTAGTGCAGTTCCAAAGTCATTCAATTGTGTAGTTTATCATTGTAGTAGCTAAGAAATCTTCTTAATCAATTTTCTTTTACTTTATTTTCAATATACGTATTGCATATCACATCAAGAATTTAGTCATTCCTAAATTGTCTTAATAGATATAATAAGAGTGATAAGATTACGAAAGCGAACCTCTAGCGAGGTTTCCTCTCTCTGATAATACTAGTGTTAGAAATGGGCGCCCATGTGGCATGACCCTTTGAATCTTTTGAACCTTATCCAAATGGGTTTTGAATTCAATTCAAACCTATTTGGATAACCACTCAATATATATATATATATATATATATATATCTATCAAATAATTGATATGGACAGATGATATATCTTATATTATCTCATATAACTGATATGGATAAATGAGATAACCATATTATATATTTGATAATATGGGATATGGGTGATTAAGAGAAAAACAATGTATGTTTGAGATTTTTCCCATATACTGACTCTTTCCAAAAAACAACGATCAAAGCCATTTGCACTGTGATTTGTATGGGTGATATTCACTATTGTAATATCACTCTATTGCTGGGTTAATTGATCAGATTCTAGAAGCACGTGATTTACCCACGAGATCCTTCAATTCAGACTCTGTTCTAAAGGTATGACCATAATTTTTATTCCGCTGCGTTATACTTTATTTACAACTTGCTATAAGTTGAAATGGGCTAATCCTTGATCAAACATGGGAATAAAAAGCCAGCTCACCTTCCCTTTTGATCATTTTGATTGATCATTTTGATTGAGGGGGATGGAGAAAGTGGACAACAATTCTTGGGTTCAACTTTTGCATTCATCACATGAAGTATATCATTAATCATGTAATGGCAGCTAATGTCAATAAATATACAATATATTTGTTCCCAAAAAAAAAAAAAAATTACAATAGATGAACTTTTACGACACGGTAACACAGCAAGTATCAAAACAATCTAGAGAGAATTCAGAAATTTAAAAATAATTCCTGGATGATCATCTTTGACACCCTCAAAATTCGGTAATTAGATTAGGCCTTTCTCCAATTGGCGGCAAATTTCCCAAAATTCCAGCTCACAACAAGCTCTGTTCTGGTGGTTGAGCTGTTTGAATGAAAACCTATCCATTATGAAAGCAGAATTGAGAAGGGAAACATGCTATTTCTTGCCTTTTCCAATTTCTCCAAACAAACAGCAATCCGTTCATCTGATTCCCCAAAAAGCAAAATTACTTTCTTCAGTTGCTCGTGCGCTTTTGGCACTTTCAAGTAGGCTCATGGAGGCCCACCATGTGTCCATCGGACACACCTCATTGCTGCAACCTGTTAAAGCCACCATTTGTTAGGCATCCTAAGGTTTTGCAGCCAAAAATCGAAGAGAGAATGTGGGAACTTGATATATGATCCATCAACCAAGAACCTAACATGTTCCTCAATAATTGTCTGTGCATCATCAAATGTGAAGATAATGTCGTAGGCCCTTCAAGTTTGTGAGAGAAGAATAAAAAGTCACTCTCATGGGAAAATATTTTAAGTGTTACAAGCAAGGTTTTAAAAAGCGGCCGCAACTGTTACGTAACGGTTTTGGCGGTTACCGCCACCTGTTACGGCCGCTTTTGCAGTGTGATTGATATTCACAGGTGTGTCAGCCGTAGCGGTTGCCGTGGCGGTCATAACGGTGCCGTAACGGCCTGTTACGCACCGTTACGTAACGGTTCCAAATTGTTTTTTTCGAAAAAACACACAAAAAAAAGCTAAAAATGAGGGAAGAGAGATAGAGAGAAGAGGGAAGATAAAGAGAGAAAATGGAGGAGCAAGAGATAGAGAGAGAGAGAAGAGGGAAGATGAAGAACATGTTATTAATTTGTTGAAATTGTAAAACCTATGCTATTCTATTCAGCTGCTATCACTAAACCATTTTGTTTGTGTGTGTCTATCTATATATTGTTTGAAAATAATAATAATAATAAGTGTGGTCATTATCTATTTGACTTGATTAAAATATGTATATATATATATATATTTAGGCTCTTATTTATTTTTTTACTTTTGTCATTTTTTATCTTATATATAATGGTTAGTGATTGATTTTTTGTATAATATAAAGTCATTAATTATTAAAATAAAATGTAAAAAAATCAGTTTATAGTGATTTAAAAATATGAAATATATTGGATCATACTTAAAAATTTACAAAAATTGATCAATATTTATTTTTAATCCAATAAATATGATCATGGAAAAAAAATATGCGTATTGGTAAGTTTTTTTTAAATTGTGTGAAAAATAAAAAAATTCACGGTTCCGGTTACCGTAACCGTTACACTACGGCCTTTACATCCCGCAACCGCAACCGCGTCACCGCCACCATTACAGCGACCGCAACCGCTTTTCAAAACCTTGGTTACAAGTGACCCAAAACTGCCTAGTCAAAATTCTCCAAGTAACAAACATTGTTACACCAAGCAAGGGCAAAGAGGTAACTTGGTGACCTAGTTACCCCTATCCCTCTCGGGTTAGAGAACGGTTTCATTTTCATACCTAGGCTTATTGCTTTTGTGTGTGTTTCCCTTTCCAAAAACTAAAATTAGAAAATATAATGGAAGCATCATACTTGAAACGTGTATCATTCCAGTATAAGAAATGGGAATGAAAACGAGATATACCACATGCTCTAAAACATGATGCAATAAGGGTATGGTTGTATAAATCACACTATTAGTATTTAAGAGACTACTAAATAATACCAATTACTCCCTCCATCCCAATTTGTTTGTCCATTATAGAAAACTCAACTTAAAATGCAATAATTACTTTTTAATTTAAAATTTGAAATATTTTTTCCACCATTGCCCTTCTACTGGAATTTTAAAATGTGTTTATAATAATTTATAGCGGACAATTTTGAAAATCTAACAAAATTTAGTATCCTAAAATAGAAAGTGAACAAACATTTTAGTACGGACTAAAATGGAAAGGTGGATAAACAAAATGGGACAAAGGGAGTATATTTTATTAGCTGGCCATCGAATAAAATAGTTACAAATTAATCATGTAAAAACGCAATTCTAGAAGCATCATGGCCCATTTGTTTTATATTTGGTTATGCAAAAACTCCATTCTCTCTAGATTTTAGTTCATTATATATATATATATATATATTTTTCATCTTTTGGGAAACTTTTAAGAAAATATAAAGGAAAATTTTGGGATTGCTTTTGATTGCTAAATTCTCCATTTTGGAACAAAGTGTACTATTTTTTTAATGTGCGTTCCAAAACGTAAATCGCTATTAGCATTTTCAGTAACACTGTAATGGAAGTTAATAAAGTGAAATGGCATGTTCTGAGTGTCAAGAGCTATAGTTGCTCAGATAGAAGAAGAATGATGGTTTCACAAAGGAAAATGCTATGCATACACAAAGTTCCGCACTTGTACCCGTACCATACAGAATGATGTAGGAGTGGCATTAAAAAATGAAAGTGCAGAAATGAGTACAAAAGAACATTAGAAAGAGGTGTTGAACAACTTACGAGTTTTAAGCGTAAGAACAAAACCTAGCCAGCAAGAGAGCAAGTAAAGGGGAAGAGACTGGAGCACAGAAGCAGGAGAAGGTCTCAGAAGCACAGAAGGGAAGAAGATGAACAATGAGGGTGTGATTCAGAAAATGGGTTTTGAATAGGTACAAAAACGGCGGGACTTTTTAAGCGTTTTTTGATAAACGTGGGACGACAGTTGCAGTTTGAAGAATCAATAAACATGTGCCACGTGTCACAGACAGGACATAATGTCAGGTACGTGAAGCGACGGGTTGTGGCAGGTATAGAACTGAAGACCGAGCTAACCCAGCTCGGTGGGGTTGAATATTTTAATCTCAGTGGAATTACTTATTTTAGTTTGGTTGGCTTGGATGTTTTAGCTCGGCTGGTGAAGAATAATCCCAAATCATGCGTTGCAGATGGAATTAAGGGACAATTGAGAGGGTAATTTATGTTTGAACATGGGTCGAGCTAGGACTAGATAGGAAATGGACCGAGCTATGGGCTAAGGTAATGGCTTGCATATCTTGGTCCTTGATCCCGTCTGTTTGGCCAAGGCTGTGTGCCAATAGTTTGGTCTTGGTGCTCTGAACCGAGATATAGGTGGAAGAGAACCGAGCTGGATGACAGGACAAGGCAGAACCGAGCTAAGTGAGCGCGGTTAAATCTGTTGTAAGGCGTGGCAGTGTTAGCTCGGTTGTTTTGCTACTAGACCGTAGTAGGACCATCTCACTTGGTTAAGTAGTGATGAGGGTGTAAAAAGATAAGCATTATCTTTGTGATTCCTAGGAGGACTTTACTAAAGAGAGTTGAAGTCCTACTAGGATTGTGCCAGGCGGAAACTATAAAAGCTCATAGTAGGACCTATGGACAGGTATCACAATTTTTACTCTCTAAAACACAAGCTTTTTGTCTATTGTCTATTTGCTGACTTAGGCATCGAAGAGGTATCTGGCACACACTCGTCGACTAGCTCACATTTGTGTTTTAGGAAGCAAAGCAACAACGTTTGGAGGAGTGCAAACTTGATCAACAGGATTATACAAGAAGATTATTTCGTCCTCGTACAATTGGCGCCAGCTGTGGGAAAGCACAAAGAACAAAACCTTTTGATCGAGTTTTCCTCTTTAGTTGAAACCAATGGCGCACAATGAAGATTTGCTGCAATTTGCTATTGATGGGCAAACCTCGGAGAGGGGAGGAAGGCGCGAAGGTTTACCTTCTATCCCACCCATAGCAGAATTAGAACCCCAGCAACAAAACTCCCGGAGGGACACACGGGAGAGACAGGGCACCAGTCCCCTCCGCTCTCAAAGTCCTGAAAGGTAGAGGTGAAGGTTGGATCCTCAAGTTCTGGAGGATTGCGTGAGGGAGCAAGACGAATTAATAAGGAGGATGGCGGCTGACATGGAGACTATGAAGCGCTAGATAAAGGAAAAAGGGGTGGCGACAGAAGAGGGGCGCAAAGGCAACACGCTCTCTTACCACTCGGAAGATCGTGACAGACAAGTCACACCATCACAAGCAGAAAGTAGGAGCTTCAGAATAGGTGACACTCAATCAAGGACCACCAGGACTCGTTACTCCAGGTCTGAGAGAACGAGGACTGAAAGATCGTATACCGAAGGAAGTAGCTATTGGCCCTTGCACATGCACCAAACGACATCCAGGCACACGGAGTTGCCTAGGTCAGCAGTCTTGTGAACAGTACTAGATGAGAGGGCCTGATGGAAGGAGGATGCCAGGGCTCGCGACTCTCGTAGGGTTTCAGCCTTACAATGATTGGCTCCTAGGACATATAGGAGTGTCGAGGTAGGGATGCCAATGCCGCGCCTTGCGTACGAACCAGCAGATAAAGTACTAGCAAGGTTACAAAGCTCGCCGTTTGTTCTAGTAATTGAGAACGCACCACTGCCCTCAGGTTTCCACCAACCCAAATTCACCACTTATGAAGAGAAGTTAGACCCCTACATGTACTTAAGCCACTTTCGCCAAGTTATGGCAGTATATTGGCGAAAGGAGGCTCTAATGTGTATCTTGTTTCCTTCCAGCCTTGGCGACTTATGTCTAACATGGTTCGAAAGGCTGCCAGAAGGCAGCATAGCCTCATGGGCGCAGTTGGCAGAAGCGTTTGTGACTAGATTCAGAACGAATACCAAGACACTAGTGGAGATAGACCAACTACTCTCCATTGACATGGGCGAGAAGGAAACATTGAGGTCTTACAAGAGTCGATATTGGGAGACTTTCAACCAGATTGGGGATTGCCCTACGAACCTTGCCATCACACAGTACAAATGAGGTTTACCGGTCGGTAACAAGTTGAGGGATTCAATGACGATGATACTGCCCCTCAAGATGGAGTCCCTAATGGAGAGAGTGCATCAACATATCCGGGTAGAAGAAGATAGCACCCGCGCCAAAGAAAAATCTAGCACAACAGCGATGCCAGATAAAAAGACTACAGCAAAAGTCAACACAGTAGAACACCAAGCAAGAATGGGCGAGGCAGATGAGCCAACAGAGAGGACCCCCAAACAAGGAAGTTGAGAGTCTGTACTGCCATTACCACGGTATTCAACAAACCTATCTACCAGATTCTTAGCGAAATACGCAATGAACCTTTTGTTCGGCGGCCATCTAAGTTGGGAGAAGTGCAAAAAGGTTATGATGAAGGGTACCGTTGCACCTTCTATGATGAAAAGGGGCACCAAACTGAAAATTGCACACCATTGAGGCAACATCTAGAGGAGTTGGTGGCCGCCGGTCACCTGGACCAGTATATAGAAGGGGGAACACAGCCAACCTCCCAGGGCCACAGCAGGCTGAGCAGGATGCCGGTCGACGACCCACCTCAAGGCATAATAAACATTATACATGGGATTGTCGAACCTGCGCGGGTATGTGAGCTTCAAGGGATGTTAGAAAAGGCTGAGCACTTGAGGGAGGTGCTAAGTGCACAACCCACATTCAAGAGGGAAAAAACAGAGGCAACGAACGTCATCTCCTTCTCTGATAGGGATCTAACAAGGCTACATTGTCCTCACAATGATGCACTCGTGGTCACTTTGCGTGTCAAGAATTTCGACATCAAACGAATCCTGATTGACCAAGGAAGCTTATGCGAGATGATGTATTACGAGACCTTCAAGCAGCTAAAATTGGAGGACAAAGACTTGGCGCCTGCGATATCTCCCCTAGTCGGTTTCAACTCGATGCCAGAATGGCCAGTGGATAAGATAATTCTACCAGTCAAGGCAGGAACAATGACAAAACAGGTGGAGTTTTGCGTATTAAAGGTCCCTTCCACTTACAACATAATCTTGGGAAGAGCATGGTTGCACGCCATGCGATCGGTGGCATCAACCTACCATTAGGCATTACAGTTTCCCAAGAAACCGGAGTGATTGAAGAAGTCTTAGGAGACCAAATCATGTCGAAACAGTGTTTCGTCACGGTAAACGGAAGCTGTGCTGCAAAAGGGTTTGTACAGATGGTCGAGGAGCCAGAAAGCAACAAACTGCTTGCAGATGTCGGCAAAGCAGCATGACAGAAGGTAGTGGAAGGACTTTGTTGAGGTAAGGATAGATGAAAAGAACCCAGAAAAGTTCTTTTTGCTCAGCTCGTCTTTGTTAAGCACTGAGAGAATAGAGGTCATGGAATTCTTGACCTCTAACATCGAAGTGTTTGCTTGGACACCATACGACATGCCTGGCATTGACCCAAATTTCATCTGCCATCAACTTAATATCCACCCAACTGCTAGACCAATTATTCAGCGGACTCGCCGATCGGCACTCCACCACGCAGAGATAGTGGCATAAGAAGTAGGAAACTTGCTGGAGGCAGGAGCCATCAAAGAAGTGCACTATCCCAGATCTCCAACATTGTAGTAGTGCCAAAGAAGAACGGCAAATGGCTCATTTGCGTGGACTACAAAACAATCAACAAGGCATGCTCAAAAGACAGTTTTTCCCTACCATGGATAAACTAACTGGTGGATCTAACAGCAGAGCATAACCGACTTAGCTTCCTGGATTCGTATCGAAGTTACCATCAGATCGTTATGTACGAACCGGACCAAGAGGTCACGTCATTTACAACACCAAGAGGACTATACTGTTACAAGGTCATGCTCTTTGGCTTGAAAAATGCAGGGGCTACATTCCAACGAATGGTCACTAAAATGTTTGAACCATTGTTAGGCAGAACGATGGAGGCTTACATAGATGACATGGTGGTCAAAAGCAAAGATGAGAAGGACCATCTCAGGGACCTAGATGAAATGTTTCAAATTTTGAAGTCCCACAAGTTGCGTCTAAACGCATCAAAGTGTGCATTCGGCGTAGGGTCAGGCAAATTCCTGGGCTTTCTAGTGACCAACTGGGGTATAGAAGCTGATCCCTCTCAGATCAAGACCATCCAAGATCTTGAGAGGCCCAACATAGTCAAAGAAGTACAACATCTCACTAGCCTAGCAGCCGCGGTCAACCGGTTCATAAGTCGGTTGTCAGACAGATGTCGACCATTCTTCCAGGCATTGAAGGCCAAATTTGAATGGGATGATGAGTATGACCACGCCCTAGAAAGCCTGAAAGACTACATGACCTCTCCTCCGTTGTTAGTAACCCTGGTAGCAGGAGAAGAGCTCTTTTTGTACTTAGCAGTTTCACAGCATGCAGTCAGCACAGTGTTGGTCAGAGCGGAAGGAATCCAACACCTGCCTATCTTTTATGTTAGCAAGACCTTGTTGGGCGTTGAAACAAGGTACCTACCATTGGAAAAGCTGGCCTTAGCTTTGATGATGGCCTCGAGATAGTTGTCACACTATTTCCATACCCACACCGTGATTGTCCTAACAATTTCCCCTTAAAGGCCTTGTTTGAGAGGGCAGATTTTTCTGGACGAATCTTGAAATGGGCAGTGGAGTTGGGGTAGTTCGATATCAAGTTTCAACTAAGAACCGCAATAAAAGCCCAAGCTTTAGCAGACTTTGTGGCTGAGTTCACGCCAGGAAGTCATCATGTCTGCCCGATCGATTTGACCGACACAACCGAAGCGATGGGGGAAAGTGCCGCGGGAACTGCGCAGCCCCCAATGTAGGATGCCCAGCTACATGGCAAGCCATACAGGTTTAAGGACATGAAGAAAGGAACCGACCATACTATTCCCAGCGGAGACTCATCAAAAAGTAAAGACTTGAGGTAGTCAGACAGTGAAGATCAAACCCAAATAGCGGACATTGACCTGGAAGAAAACATCAGCAACACTCATGATCCTAAGACATCATCCGATCCCTCTACTTGTTGGAAGCTATTCGTCGGAGAGATGTGGAAACTCTTCGTGGATAGAGCATCCAACAAGCACGGTGCAGGACTTGGCATAGTCCTCATCTCACCGGATGGCCTAACAATTGAACAGGCAGTCAACCTTTGCTTCCCAGCATCCAACAACGAGGTCGAGTATGAAACACTGTTAGCAGGCTTAAAATCAGCACTCTACATGAAGGCCACCGAGCTAGTGGTGTATAGTGACTCCCAGTTGGTAGTCAATCAGATTTCAGGCGACTACGAGGCAAAAGATGATAGGATGGCTAAGTACCAAGAGTTGGTCAGAAAGAAGATCATGAAGTTCGAAGTAGTTCGGATAGCGCAAATCGGCCGAGAGGAAAGTAGTAGAGCAGACGAGCTAGCAGGTTTCACATCAATAGCAGATACATCTATCCTACACCCATTGTTGATCGATTTCCTACCCAGACCAAGTATTGAAGAACCCGAAGCAGCCGAGACATGTTGTGCCGAACTAGGCCATTCCTGGATGGACCCCATCATAGTATTTTTAAAAGATGGCATCTTGCCTGAGGAAAAAAAAAGAAGCCAACAAAATTAGAGCAAAATCTCAATGATTTTGGCTCTCTCCATCACTAGCATTGTACAAAAAATCCTTCACAGGACCTTACCTGAAATGTATCCATCACAGCAAGGTCGGGGCATTCTTGTTCGAAATACACGAAGGCGTCTGCGGAAGCCACCAAGGGGGAAGATCATTGGCCTACAGAGCAATTTCACAAGGATATTGGTGGCCATACATGCAAGAAGATTCAGAGAAATATGTCAAGAAGTGCGAGAAATGACAGAAGTTTGCATACCAAATACATCAACTAGCCAGAGAGCTTCTACCATTAACTAGTCTGTGGCCCTTCGCAATGTGGGGCCTGGACATAGTGGGACCACTTCCAACTGCACCCGGCAATAGAAAATTCTTTTTCGCGGCAACAGACTACTTCACAAAGTGGGTGGAGGTAGAAGCACTCGCATCAATAAAAGAGAAAGACGTTAAGAAGTTCGTCTGGCAGAACATCATAACTCGATTCGGCATACCCAAGGCTCTAATATCTGACAATGACAAAATCTTCAGGGGCTTTTGCGAAGAATACAAGATAGAATTCTATAACTCTACACCAGCATACCCTCAAGCGAATGGCCATGCGAGAGCTTCCAACAAAGTCGTCTTAGACGGTTTGAAGAAGAGGTTGGAGAGAGCAAAATGCAAGTGGGCTGAGGAGCTTCCTCATGTTTTATGGGCTTATCGTACCACACCTCGGCGGTCAACTGGAGAAACGCCTTTTTCCTTGGCCTATGGCATGGAGGCAGTAATCCCACTGGAAGTAGGCCTCCCCACTATTAGAAGTGAAAATTTTGACCCAAACTTGAATGAAGAAGCCATAACCTTGAAACTCGACCTTGCAGAAGAGAGAAGGGAAAGAGCACTAGTTCACATTACCTCATACCAGCAAGCGTTATCCAAAAAATATAACAAAACAGTGCATCCGAGGCAATTCAAGATTGGAGATTGGGTACTGCGCAAAGTAATGGGCAACACTTTGGTACCTGGAGATGGCAAGTTAGGACGTAATTGGGAAGGACTATACAAAGTGGTTGGTTTAGCAGGAAAATAGGCATATCACTTGGAAGATGAAGACATTAAAGCTATTCCCAGGCCATGGAACACTGCCAATCTCAAACTATTTTATTTTTAGCTTTTCCTTAAAATACTTGTAATTTTTCTTTTTTCAAATAAAGCAAGTAGTTTTTCCAACATAATTCTTTCTATTGTAAAAGTTATTCTTAGTCATTGCCAGCTAGGGGCAATCACGAAGGTTGCCAGGTTTGACCAAACATTAGTCTTCTTCTTCAGCCAAGATAAGGATCTAGGCTGAAGAAGGTTGGCAGGATTGACCAAACACTTTCTCTTCGTAAGCCAAGATAAGGATCTAGGCTGAAGAAAGTTGGCAGGTTTGACCAACATTTAGCTCTCTTCAGCCGAGATAAGGATCTAGGCTGAAGAAAGTTAGCAGGTTTGACCAACAATTAGCTCTCTTCAGCCGAGATAAGGATCTAGGCTGAAGAAGGTTGCCAGAATTGACCAACACATAGTTCTCTTCAGCCAAGATAAGGATCTATGCTAAAGAAGGTTGGCAGTATGACCAACATTTAGCTCTTCTTCAGCCGAGATAAGGATCTAGGTTGAAGAAGGTTGGCAGGTATGGCCAACATTTAGCTCTTCTTCAGCCGAGATAAGGATCTAGGCTAAAGAAGGTTGGCAGGTATGACCAATATTTAGCTCTCTTCAGCCGAGATAAGGATCTAGGCTGAAGAAAGTTGGCAGGTATGACCAACATTTAGCTCTCTTCAGCCAAGATAAGGATCTAGGCTGAAGAAAGTTGATAGGATTAGGTATGGCCTAGCTAAATTAGTCTGGCTTCGCATGGTGCAAGAACATTAAAACATAACGACCGAACAAGAAGTCGGGGAAAATAGCAGATTTCATTCCATTTTGAAACGTTCATTACAATAGGGGGGGCTTGAGCCCGGTTACATTTTCACTAAATCAAAAGAAAAAACAAAATCAAGCAAAAAGGTCATCCAAGTCAGCATCTAGATCAACCAGAGCTTCGCTACTCGGTAGGCCGGTTTCAGGGGGTAGGTCGGTCACAGGTGCCCCCTCAGCCGTACTTGACACCGGTAGCTCTACCCGAGTTGTCTGGAGACCATGATCACTAATTGCAGGTGGGGCATTGTCTGGATCAAGGGATCCTTCCTCCTCCTCCCCCTCTTGGAGAAACTTCTGTTGTATGGCGTTGGTGTAGTCCGCCATGTAACTTGGAATAAAGTGAAGGGGAGGGTTCTGGAAGATCTCAATTTTTTGCCCCTGACTGAGCTTCAGAACAGCTGTCTTCCATCCACATTTGAAAAAGATGTCCTTCGTAACTTCACATTGCAAGACATAGGTGGCCTCCCATTCTTTATAGCCATGGTCTTTAGCGTCTTCCACGTTCTTTTTTAGCTTGGTGATCTCAGCATCTTTCTTCTTTTCAAGCATGGCCAGTTCGCGCAGGTAGCGGTCTTTCCTTTTGGCCAGCGCCTTTTGCTTGTCCACTTCCACCACGTTGACCAGCTCGGTGAGCCGTGCATTTTCAGATTTGAGCTCAGCCATTCTTTTCTTGGCTTCGTTTAGCTCGGCCGACTTAGCGCTGGTATTCGCCATGGCCGACCGCACTATCTTACGAAGCTCCAATATGTGCTTGTGGGCAATGTGGTTTTTTTGCATGGCCTGTAGAAGGAGAGGTAGTGATTATGTTAAAACTGAGCAAACATAATGTGTAAAATGGAAAACAAATAGAGTGGAGCACTTACAAGCACCATTGACTTAGTGGCCAAGCGGATGGCTTTTAGCTCGGTCAAGTGGTCGTTGTGCTCCATGTCTGGTGGCAAACACACGCTTTTGGCAAGGTTGAAGGCAAGCGTGTGGTCCTTCTCAGCAACCACCGAGTTTGTGATGGATATAGCACGGTTCTTGTAAGTTATTTTTGGTGCCCATTTTGAAGGGCTTGCTCGGTCAGAGTGCATGGGCTTAGGGCTCGGCAGCATGGTTTCAGGAAGCACGGTGTCCTTCTCATCGACCAGGCATTACGGCTCGGTCGAAGTAGTTTGTGCACGCTTGCTCGACCGAGATGTGGAGGCCCTGGTAGTTGGAAGGGCGACCACGGTTTCGTGGTGTTGGCCAGACAGCTCCAGCCCGGTTTGCACTTCACCAGGGGCCTGCTCAGTGATAAGCGTTCACACGACTCTCTTCTTTACCATTTCTTGTTTTTCTGTTAGAGGGATCAGGTTGATTTGGGAAAGAGTGGGGTCTGGTTCAAGTGATGGTTCTAAGAGAAAGTCAGTCACCCTAGTCTTTCTCCTCCCGCTATACCGGTAGGTCGGTTCGAAGTTAAGCAGCTCGGCCCAACCACGATGACGGTATTGGAGCGCGGTACGAAGAGCGTCTTGGTTAGCATATGGGTAATGTGATTTAAACTGGTTTAGGTTTGCACAAAAGAAAGACAAGGGTTAGCCCGGTGAGTAAGTTAGAACAACAAAGAAAAATTGAACCGGAGTATTCTTACCTGCAGTTCCTTTATTCCAATTTATATTATAACCCAGTATCTAGGCTTCTTGGTTTTCAAAATTTCCAGAAACCCAAAGGAAGTCGTCGTCATTTAAATCTTTATCCGGTGTGTTTTTTGTTATTTTTTCTCGGCCTTTTCTTACCCTTAAATAGTATACCCAACCGTCGTCATTTTGGCTGAGCGAATATTGGTGGAATAGCTCAGCCAATCTGAGGTTGAGGCCGAGCCGGCGATTTAGCTCGACTATGCCATTTATTATTCTATAGGTATTGGTGGCGAGCTAGGTTGGGCATAGTCTTGTCTGTCTGAGGAATTCGCATACGAGGGGTTGAATAGGGAACCGAAGCCCGGCTTCTACGATGGATATCACGGTGAAAGGAACGAAGCCTGGTTTACCCAAGGTGTGGTGTCTAGCTCGGCTAGAGTGAGATGGACGTCATCAGGAATTTCGCAGTCTCGGCGAAATTCGGCCATGGCTCCAGGCGAATTCACTAGGAGCCGGTATTTACCCATGTTAACTTATAAAATTCTTAGTATGTTCACAGTGGCCTAGATCGGCGCGGCTGAGGCTTTGGTTGGCTCGGTTGAGCAAAGCCGTCTAGGGGCAAGGTGCAAAGGTGTGCCTAGCCAACCTAGTCAAGTCTGCAAAGTGGAAATAAAGAAATGTTATGCCCAGACAACTGGACCAAGCTAAGTAAAAGGGTAATTTAAAAGAAAGCCTAGCTTGGCTGCGAATGGTTGCGGACCATTTCGTAGTTCGACCATGTGGTGAAGGCCAAACTCATTGTTTTTTAGCACGGGTGGTGATCAGTGCGTCCTAGTTCGGTCAGATACAACCTTAAAGGCTGCAAACAGGTTACTAGCTCAGTCATAACACGATTTTTGACATTGATTCGAAATCTGGATTGTGAGTTTTTGGGCGCAGGCGTGAGGTTTTTTGGGTGGTGGTATTTGCTTAAATACTCAGTTATGGATACATGCATATATATGATGAATTAAAAAATGGAAGTGCAGAAATGAGTACAAAAGAACATTAGAAAGAGGTGTTGAACAACTTACGAGTTTTAAGCGTAAGAACAAAACCCAGCTAGCAAGAGAGTAAGTAAAGGGAAAGGACTGGAGCACAGAAGCAGGAGCAGGTCTCAGAAGCACAGAAGGGAAAAAGATGAACAGTGAGGGTGTAATTCAGAAAATGGGTTTTGAATAGGTACAAAAACGGCGGGACTTTTCAAACGTTTTTTGATAAACGTGGGACGGCTATCGCAGTTTGAAGAATCAATAGACATGTGCCACGTGTCACAGACAGGACATAATGTTAGGTATGTGAAGCGACGGGTTGTGGCAGGTACAGAACTGAAGACCAAGCTAACCCAGCTCGGTGGGGTTGAATATTTTAATCTCAGTGGAATTACTTATTTTAGCTCGGTTGGCTTGGATGTTTTAGCTCGGTTGGTGAAGAATAATCCCAAATCATGCGTTGCAGATGGAATTAAGGGGCAATTGAGAGGGTAATTTATGTTTGAACATGGGCTGAGCTAGGACCATATGAGAAATGGACCGAGCTATGGGTTGAGGTAATGGCTTACATAGCCCGGTCCTTGATCCCGTCTGTTTGGCCAAGGCTGTGTGCTAGTAGCTTGGTCTTGGTGCTCTGAACCGAGATATAGGTGGAAGAGAACCGAGCTGGATGACAGGACAAGGCAGAACCAAGCTAAGTGAGCACGGTTAAATCTGTTGTAAGGCGTGGCAGTGTTAGCTCGGTTGTTTTGCTACCAGACCGTGGTAGAACCATCTCACTTGGTTAAGCAGTGAGGAGGGTGTAAAAAGATAAGCATTATCTTTGTGATTCCTAGGAGGACTCTACTAAAGAGAGTTGAAGTCCTACTAGGGTTGTGCCAGGTGGAAACTATAAAAGCTCATAGCAGGACCTATGGACAGGTATCACAATTTTTACTCTCTAAAACACAGAGCTTTTTGTCTATTGTCTATTTGCTAACTTAGGCATCAGAGAGGTATCCAGCACACACCCGCCGACTAGCTCACGTTTGTGTTTTCAGGAAGCAAAGTGATAACGTTTGGAGGAGTGCAAACTTGATCAACAGGATTATACGAGAAGATTATTTCGTCCTCGTACAGTATATATACATGAAAGAGTGAAACGATAGTTTAGTTTTGATTATGGGGTTTATAATATTCTTGAGTTTTTAATTTGTATTTTTTTAAGGTGAAGCACCAATTAATTTCAAAATATGATCATATGAACTGTTTAGTCTTTCATTTTTTCTTATGAATCTAAAGATCCCATTAAAATAGAAATTACATAAAATGATAGTCACTTTCATGTTTGAATTTAATTTTTTAGGGATAAAAGTGGGTTTCTTAGAATGTAAAATTACACATTTGGGTAATTTACACTATAGAAGTTTTGGATCTTCCCTCATTTTAGAACAAATCCCATGTTATGAACAAAAACCTAACACTCTAATATGACACTCCAATAACATAACACTTCAATGTAACACACTAAAAAACTCCATGGTGTACTTTCCCAAACGTAACCATGTAACACTCAAAAAAAACTTTTTAGTATACTTTTTTCAAACGTAATGCTCCAATGTAACATACAAAAAAAAAAAAAAAAAAATCTTAGTGTACTTTTTCTAAACGTAACATTTCAATAAGTGTAATCTCAAATGTAACATACTCTAATGTAATACACAAAAACACTAAAAAAAACTCCTTAATGTACTTTTTCCAAACGTAACACTCACAGTTTGAAATTATATATTTGCCCAAAACTTACTAAGGAATATTTGTACTCCTTTTGGAATGGTTTGAAGAATTTCACATTTTTTTTTAATTTTTTTTTGTGTTACATTGAAGTGTTATGTTTAGAAAAAGTACACTAATAATTTTTTTTTGTATGTGTGCGTGTTACATTGGAGTGTTACGTTTGGAAAAAGTACACCAAAGAGTTTTTTTGTGTGTTACATTAAAGTGTTAAGGTAAGGAATTTTTTTAGAGTGTTATATTGAAGTGTTACGTTTGGAAAAAAATACACTAAGGAGTTTTTTGTGTGTTACATTAGAATGTTACACTGATGAGTTTTTGTGTATTACATTAGAGTGTTACACTAAAGATTTTTGTTAGAGTATTATATTAGAGTGTTACATTTGAGAAAAGTACACGACTAAATTTATTTGTGTGTTACATTAGAGTATTACTCTAAAGAGTTTTTGTATGTGTTACATTAGAATGTTACAATAAAGAGTTTTTTTAGAGTGTCATATTAGAGTGTTACGTTTGGAAAAAATACACTAAGAAATTTTTTTGTGTGTTACATTAGAGTGTTATAATAAGGATTTTTTTGTGTGTGTTACGTTAGAGCGTTATACTAAGGAGTTTTTTTAGAGTATTATACTAGAGTGTTATGTTTGGGAAAAGTACAGTATGGAGTTTTTTTATGTGTTACATTAGGGTATTACACTAAGACTTTTTTTTTTTTTTAGTGTTACATTGGAGTGTTACGTTTGAGTGTTATATTAGAGTATTATAGTTTGAAATTATACATTTGGCCAAAATTTACCAAATAGTTTTTGTACCCCTTTTGAAATATTTGAAAAATTCCACATCCTTTTGGAATGCTTGAATAATCCCATATTTTAAGTCATTTTTGTATTCATTTTGAAATGTTTTCCAAATAAAAAATATTTTTATATAAAAATTCATCCCAAATTTGATTCTTATATATTGTGTTCTTATCTTTCTAGCACAAAAGAAAAAAAGAAAAGGAACATAATAGAAATAAGGGTATAATCATAAATCTAACTTTTAAATAATATATTAAATCTAACTTTCCAAAATCAATGGGACTAATTGGTCTATAAAAAAATTCTTAAGATTAAATGGATCACTATTCCTCAAGATGGGATTTATAGGTAAATTTCTTTTTATTTCTTTTTAGTATTTTTTATATTTTAATTAAAAATTTATGCTTTTTAGATTCACTTTAATTTGGATTATTTGGATATATTTAAAAAGTACAAATTTATGGGAAAAAAAAACTCTGCAAAATTCACTAATACAAATAAAAAAAAATACAAAAATACAAAAACTCAAATATATTTTCATATTTTTTTTTGTATTTATTGAATTGTTTTAGATTTTTTCGCAAATATTTTACTTTTAAATACATTTAAATTATGTGCATTTGTTCTCTAAAAAAAATTATGAGCATCTAAAAAAATAATTGAAATAAAAAAAAATCACGGCTAATAATAAAAAAACAAAAAATAAAAAAACTCAAACACAATTTTTGGAAA
This sequence comes from Camellia japonica, assembly GCA_030407325.1. NCBI lineage: Eukaryota > Viridiplantae > Streptophyta > Magnoliopsida > Ericales > Theaceae > Camellia > Camellia japonica. Next base: position 93,915,782 of record JAPPVO010000019.1, on the reverse strand, counting down.
TTCAAAACTAAGGTATAAAACAACTACGGATTTGGGGTGGCTCTTGTGCGGGAGTACATAGCAACCACTGTTGTGCAGTCAAATGAGCTCATTTCGGGGCCCATTTTGATAATCCGAACTGTTCACATTTTAAAATACATCACGTAGAACATACTTACAAAAAATAAGTTAATCAAATATCGTTTACCCATTCATCCACTCACATTTGTATTCATTTTAATACTTTAAATCACAATTGTTATTTATTTTTGCATATACAAATGTGAGTGGATGAATGGGTAAATGATATCCGATTAACTTGATTTTTTGCAGGTATATTCTATTTGATGTATTCTAAGTACCTGTTTAGTAGCACTTATTTTCAGCTTAAATAAGCTTTTGGCTTAAATTGAGTTATTTTGGTGTGTTTGGTAGAACTTATAGAGATAGATTATAGCTTAAATTAATTGATTTTCAGCTTAAAAGTTGAACCTGCTAACGGGGTGCTTAAATTTTTCAGCTTATGCGCGCAGCTGAAATGGAGGGGGCGTAATGACTTAAATGCCCCTCCAAAACTTCAAAAATTACCAAAATGCCAATATATAAACCCTTTTCTCTATTCAGACCTAACACTCTCCTCTTTTCTCACATGGCGCTCTTCTTTTCTCTTTTCCTCTCTTCTCTAGTGAACAACGAACTGCCTTTACATCCAAGATTAGAGGCAATCGTTCATGAGGTCTCTTGTTTTCCATTGATCTCCACGAAAAAAGTAAGATTTCAAACCCTATGTTTGTTATATATATATACACACATCAATTTAGGGTTTGTATTTGTTTTTGGTTGCTCTGTGAAATGGTGAGCATCCGATTACTGTGAAGCTCTCTCTTCTCTCTCTCTCTCTCTCTCTCTCACACACACACACACACACACACACACACACACACATCACTATTTGAATGTTAAAAAAAACCCAGCAAGGACTGAGAGTTATCTCCTTCGATGCTTCGATTCTGGTCTTCATTCATTGATTTCCCTTCTCTCTGTCTCTCTCTCTCTGTCTCTCTCTCTCTCTCTCTCTCGACTATGTGTTTCGTCTCTCATTTTCTCTCTCTAAAAGTGTTTGTGCTTTCTATTTTATTTTATTTCATTTTTTTCTCTCTCTAGATAGATTTTGAAGATTTGTAGTTAGATTTTGTATGTAAGTAGTGTTTGTGTGTGAATTTAGCTGAAAGGCTAGGGTTTTAGCCTCATTTTAGTGATTTTTTATATTAAATAATTTTCATTTTTTCAAATAATTTAGGCTTGAAATTTTGAAAATTTTGCTTTCTTTTCCTTCATTTTCTCACTAACTAAATGGATCATTTGTTTTGTTTCTGCTTTGTTCGTCTTTTTGCTCATTAGTTAGGTTGAGTTTAGGCATTTCTTTTGCTAACAAGTTTTGTTTGCAAGTGCAATTGAGTGGTGCCTCTGTTTTATTTGAGGATTTTCTTTTTATGTTTTCGAAAAGCTAAAAATTTCACCTCAAACAAGGCAAACAAATTGATTTACCTCATTTTAGTAATTTTTTTAATTAAATAATTCTCATATTTTCACAAGATTGAGGCTTGTGATTTTGAAAATTTTGCTTTCTTTTCCTTCATTTTCTCAGTAACCAAATGTGTACTTGGTGTTTGTTTTTGTTTTTATTTGTCTCTTTGCACTTTGGGAAGCGTGGAGCATTATTTGAATTTTGTTCTTTGATTCTTATGAAATTGACGATCACATTCGATGGAGATTATTTCATTTCAGTTTGTAGTTTCAAGTTTATGCGTTAGTGTAGACACCCCATTTTTGACCGTCCTCAAGACTTGGACGTCACTGTTTGAACACTCGGTGATCATCCATGTTTGTGTTCGTCTTGAGTTCCCGGAGGTCTCGGCCACGCGCCTTGCCTCAGGATCTCTCGACTCGACTGTTTTGTGTATGGTTTTGCACCAAACACTTGTGTTTTGCTTTTTGAGGGGCAGGGAATGGCTTGTTGGCCATCCCCACACCTCACCGGCCATGGCTTGAGGCCACCGGCCATTGATTTGCTTCCATCGGCCAAATGTTTGGCCGGCCGGCATTCTTTGTGGCCGGCCGACCATTGTTTTGGCCAATTTGTCATTTTTTGGCTGGCCGACCACTGTACATCTGCTTTTGCAGATATTTTTATGCCAACTATGCTAGCTGGCATACACTTTGCACCCCTCCATACACGTGTATGGAGGGATTTCACTCTTGCTTAGCTTGTTTTGTAAGCTTTGCAAGAGTGAATCTCTATAAAGGGAGGGCCTCTCCTCTCTCCTCTAGGGTTACAAAAAAGCTGAGAGGAGCTCTGGTTCTAGGGTTAGCATAGTGTATCTATTCTATCTCTATTTCTCCCTCTCTTTTACTCTAAGTGTGTGTTTATCCTTAGTTTTGCACTAGGACACCTACCATCACACCTTACCTTGGTTGCTGAGGCATTAGGGGGTTCTCCTTGAAGTTCTTGAGCTGCTTTGGAGCTAAGAAAGCTGCTGGAGTGATCCTTGTGAAGAAGGTCTTCAAGGGTAAGATTCTTGCCCTTTTTACCCCATTTTTGCATAGTCCTTTTGCCTATCTTGCAACTTTTTTTAGACTTTGTATATAACTAATAAAAGTCTTGTTTTTCATTCCTTAAAATAGTTGTTTAAGGTTGCTTTGAGCTTTGGGGTTGTTTGACCCCTCTTAGGCCTTGTTAGGCCCCATTTTTGTGCTATTTTGGTAAGCTCCGGGACCACCTTGTTTGGGCCTCCTCACTACTGAAATCTTGAGTGATTTCAGTGGTGAGGATGGTGGTTTAAGGTCCCAAGAAGGAGAGGGCCACCCCTCTCCTTGTTGTCTTCAATACTTGCCATTTTAAGCCTCATGTGTGAGCACCATTTTTGAGACCATGTTGGCCATGTTTCAGTAGGTATGTGGTAGTATTTTGCCATGTTTTACCTCTGTTTTAAGTTGGTTTAGACATACCATGCATGCTTAGCATACTTGTCTTGTAATGCCATGAATTTGCCTTAACATGCTTTAGGCTTTGACCCTTGTTCTAGCATGATTTTGGCCAAGCTTTGTGAAGCTTTTGTGTATGTTTTAGTATGCTTTAGCTCTCTTTTTAATTGCTTTGGCCATACTTGACATGCTTTGTATAGCCACCTTGTATTTTGGCTTGCTAGCCTCGGGTGTGTGAGTGTTTAGCATGCATTGCTTAGCTTGTTTCAGTGGTTTGGCACCACTTATAGCATCATTTCAGTCCCCATGGTATGCTTGTATGCTTGCATTTGATGCTCCTTTAATGCTTTAAGAGGTTGTAATCTTGTGCTCCATGTTTGGCCTCATTTGTATGCTTCCATGTGTAAGTCATTTAGATGCCATCTAAGTGGGTTTTGAGGTTCATTTTAACATGCTAAAACTCTGATTTTAATTGTTTAAATCATGCCATGTTTGGTCTTGCTAAGTGTAGTTCAATGCCTCTTTGGTGAGCCTTAGGCTTTAGGCTTGGTTGCATTGATATGCTTGCTTTGCTTAGTTGGTTTGGAACCTCTTATAGCATGATTTCAGAGCTTAGTATGCATGCCATTAGTCCATGTTAGTCCTCTTTTAAAGCCTTGTTTGGGAACAGACTTTTTTAGTAATTTTTTGATTTTTTGACTAAAATATGATGTAAAAAAACTAGTATATTTGAGATAACTTTTTGACTTTTTATGAAAAGATGTACAAAAAGTAGAGAGAAAAGGAAAATTTTGACTTTTTGGTATATGCTATTAGTTTTTTGGCTTTTTTTAATAATTTTTTAACTAAAAAAATCACTTTCCAAACGAGGCCTAAGTGTGCTTAAAAGTTTCCCTTTGGTGCTTAAGTTTTGAACCATGTGTACATGCATGTTTGTGTGTATTTTGGCCCTCATTTCCTTAGCATTTGGCTACTGTTTTGGGCTTGTTTAGAAGCTGTCCAAATTAGTTTAAGTTCCTCCTTCGCATGTTGTTGCATGCTCACCTTGTGTGTTGTTGCATACTTGGCCTATCGCATGTGTTGCATGCTTGAATCATAGTGCATTTGGCATGTGTTCTCATCTTTGTTTTGATTGCTTAACATGCCATATATTTTGCATATTTGCATGTTGGCATTGCATCTTGCATGCTCAATTAGCTTGCATACATGTTATATGCTTTGCATGCTTGTTGACATTCCCATGTTGCATACTTGGTTTTCATGCTTAGGGTGCATTGCATTGAACATGCATGCCTTGCCTCTTGAAATCAAGTGATGGAGGTTGGGCCTTTATGTGCTTATTTGGTTTGCATATCATTTGACATGAAAATGCACAACTTGACTTCTTGGGCCATCACGTATCGAAATGCGCGATTGGTGGTCCAAGAATCAAGGGACATCCTCCTTTGAGTCATAAAAATGATAAGGGGTGTGTTAGTGCACACATTAGCTCGAAATGCATTGCCATGCCTTGTTTTGCCCTCTGCTGCTGTCAAAACAGGTTCTGCAGGAAGCTTTGGCCGACCGACCACATCCAGTGCCGGCCGGCCATGAATTGGTGGCCGAGAGCTCAATTTGTGGTCGATGGCCACTTACCTCTGGCCGGTGATGATTCCCTTGGCCGGTGGCATCCCCCAGTGTCCAGAGAGTGTACCTTGGGACTTTTGCAGTCTTCAGAGGAGCAAAGCAGGGAAAACAGAGGCAGCTTGTGCATGGCATTAGATTTCCAGGCGAAGCCAATCCGAGCACGCGTGCATCCCTCTTCCCGAGGCCTTTCAATGCTTTCCTTAGCTTAATTGATTTGTTAATTAATTAAGTGGTCTGTATAATTTATTTAATTAGCTTGATAGTTAATTAATTTGTATATTCTTTTGGTCCCTCCGAGCGAGGGCAAATTTGTAATAAGTGTGGGTGCGTGTGTGCATGTCTTCCAACCCCCATTTATTTCTCCTTTTACTTACCTGCTTTGATGGTTAGTATTAGGGCATGTTTAATTTAGCATACCTTATGCTATGCATGCGTACATCATTCATCGGTCTTGTATGCACCGGGCTCGGCGCATCATGCTAACTGCATAGTATTTCAAATCTAACTTGAATACGTGTTATTTGTTGCGTTCCACATGCCATCCTAGGATTAGCCGAGCCTATTCTAGTGACATTCTGTATGCGGTGCATTAGCCATTTGTTAACTCGAACTAGGATCATACATGATTACTAACTAGTTCATTGTTTTGGTACGGAGTACGATGTAAGTATTTATGCTTTAGCATCTCGCATGTATGTGAATGTTAACATAATAGCATGCTTACCATGTGGCTATATGCTTATGTGATATAAACTGCCTGAATGCCTATGGGTGAAGGTTGGATTGTTTGAGTTGGAACAACTCATTGAAATCCGTATTTTACCTTACTCGCGAGTAGCAAATTTCAAACTATCTTTCAAAATGGCAGATATGCAATGCTTTGTTCCAAATTAGATGATCTAGTCTATACTTGTTATGCTATGCGCATCACATAGTAAATCTAGACTAATAACCGGAATAAGAACGCATAACGTTTTCAAAACAAGATATCATGGTTAGTAGATGCCGATCTTCGGATCGAGCGAGAGGGGGTGCTCATAGCTGACCTTGCCCAATCGTACCCAAGTTCCCGAGCCGAGGCAACTTTGGTGATGACGGACGCGTGGCCTTAGGCAAACGAGTCAGGGTTTCCTAAATTTTCCCATAAAAAATATTTAGGTGGCGACTTTGTATCTGGCAAAGCAGTCCATGTTTGGCACTTCTTTACAAAAATCTGTTTTCCAAAACGATTTTCCGGATTTGGACTCTTTGGTTCAGATTAAGAACCGTGACAAATCGAGTCCAAACTGTAGCACGTGAGGCCCCACGCGGGCGCGTCTATAGTTAGTTATGGAAATTGAGTTTTGTTTATGAGGTTAGAATCTTTTTGCAATGTGGACCAACACATCTCAGTATTAAACTAAATGAAAAAAATGTTCAATTGAGAGTAGACCAGATGGATGTAAGAATTATTTGTGATTCCCAAATTGAAAATAATGCATTTTATTAGATGTCATTTATAGGAGTTGCAATGTTGGCTATATATATACACAGAGTGTTGGTCTGTATTCTTGCTCATGAGTTGCAGTCTTCCCAATTAATGTAGAAGTATGTCATCCTCTAGTAACTATTCTGGAAGTGTTGAGACCTTCGACTTGAGGTTCGAGGCTTTGAAATGTGATTGTGGTCTAAGAGCTGCCATAAGGGTTACCAAGTCTGACAAGCCATCTAAAGGGAGACTGTATTTCATTTGTGAGAAGAGAAATTGTCAATTTTGGAGGTGGTGTACCCCAAAATATGTGATGATGGTAGAGAGGCAAAGGAATGAGAGAATGCTTTATCAAAATCAAAATATCAAGACTAAAGGACTAAAAGTCAAGAACCAAATGCTTGAGCAATCCTTAACATTCATGAAGCAGCTTGTTGTGAGTCTGTTCACAATTTGTATTGTTATGTCAGTTGCATTACTCTTCAAATGATTGTAGGTGGCTTTTAGATCAAGTGTTTTTGTGCTATGTAGTTTACCACAAATCATTGTACTAAGCTATGTACTTCGTGAATGTTGATATGTCTATCCCAGTTGCCAATGTATGGTTATTCTGTACTAATCTTATGTTTTAATGCAAGCAATGATATTGAGTGAATGAGTATGTTTTTAAGAATTTTTTTCTTTCATAGAATGAGTACCTAAGAGGAAACACAATCTGAAAATATGAAGAATAAGGGAAAATCCTCTCAAGTACCATCCGTTAAGGCTCACTGGGATACAAAATCAAATGAAATTTTCATTAAGCTTTGTGTTGAGCAAGTGAAGGCTGCACACAGACCTGATACACACTTAGATAGGGTCGAGTGGGAAAATGTGATAACTAAGTTTAAGACTATGATTGGAAAAGCATACTAACGATTACAAATGAAAAATCATTGAGATGTTTTGAAAAAAGATTGGCTTTTATGGAATAATCTTTTAAGGGGTGAGATAGACTTAGGCTGTGATACATTGACTAGAGCTATCTCTGCATCTGATGAGTAGTGGACCAAGAAATTGGAGGTAAGTTAATTGATTAATGTACATTTGTTTGTTTGTTTGTTTGTTTGTTTTTTTTTAAATAGACCAAATTTTAAATATGCCATATTGTTAAATTTTCCTTTGTAATTGTTGCAGAGGTATCCTGATGCTGCTAAATTTCGGCGTATGCTGTTGCAATTCTCTGAAGACCTAGACATACTATTGTCAAATGCAGCTGCTACTGGAGAATGGGCATACACCCCTAGCTTAGGGGTTATGCCTAACACTGATGAGACTGGGGAGGAATTTCTATCACGATCCAAACTCGATACCTAATGGTTCAGCGTCGCAACAAGATAATAAAAATAAAATATTTCTAAAATTTTTGTAGTAGTAGCGCAAGCGGATAAATTAAATAAATTAAAGTAAAATAAATGGGTACCAAAATTTTATTAAAAAAGAAAAATAGTCATTTGGCCTGTTTATTTTATTACAAGAGTCCAATCAGAAATACAGATAAAAAAGAAAGAAAAAAAAACACTGCGATTTATCCCCCACCTTAATCCAGCTAAATCTCGTCACCTGAAAGGGATAACAGTTATAAGCACATAGTAGAGTGAGAAATATTATACTGTGAGTATAGGGGCACAAAATAACCATGAATAGCTATTTAAGCTAAAACATTAACATAACTTAATTTGAATAAACAAATTATTTAAGTGGTAGAAATTGAGTAGTTATTTAAACTAAATTATTTAAAACAACTTAGTTTGAACAAATAATCATATAAGTAGCAAAACTGAGATTAGGTAATTAACTAACCATAACCACGGTACAGAACAGAACAAAGGTCAATGAATCCATAACAAACAGAGGACCACATAGTGGCCAAACAAAAGCCAATGGTTTATTTAAGTCTCCGAAGGCGTGAGACTCTCATGGTGATACTTATAGAAAATAATTATTTACAAAATCATTGTCAAATAATTATTAAAAGTTAAACAAACATATCCATGTGTTTCAATTTAAGAAAATAGAGTTTAGAAAATAATTTATGTAATTGAAACATTAACGTAACCATAAAACATAAATTATATAAAATAAATTGTGGTAACTCAAAACATTTGTAAAATATATTATGGTAACTCAAGACATATAAAACATGTTATGGTAGCTCAAGGTATAATATAACTCACCTTTAATATAAATTTACCCCTATTATCCCTGTGCTCCCGAACCTCTCGTGCTACGCTCTTCCTCCTTTCACTCTACTTAGCTTGTTGCTTCATTCTACATTAGCACCCTCTATTTATACTTACCCAAGTGTGAGGCCCAAGCCAAGACCAAGTGTGAGGCCCAAGCCAAGAGATATACACGTAGATGCCCTCTCTTTTTGCCACCTGTTTTGACCCTTGTCTTTAATCCCCATGAATTCACCAAGAGCCATATTAACCCTTGGCCCACAGAAATCTTACTTGGTTTATTTATTATTATTTTATTCAATTCTAAAAGTTATGATTCCTAAAAGGTTCACGTCTAAAAATCTTATCACCCAACTATAAAATATCACTTACCGCTTACTAAAATATTTAATATCAAAAAATGTGGTGTCTCACAATCTATTCCCTTAACAATTTAATCGGTTAATTTCCAACTTTCTAAACTATGCACTTTTTTGATATAATAAGGAATTCTATTTATTTAAGTAACGCAGTATTGAATTAAATTTAAAAATTCGGGTGTCGCAAAATCATACCCCACATGATGCTGAATTTGATGATGATGTTGATTTGGAGGTGGTTTATCCTTCTAATTTAAACAAAAAAATGTCCATCAAACACTGATGGTTCATCAAACAAGGGCAAGGCAAAAAAGAAATTTTTTGGTGCAATTCTACGTAACAAGACACTTGATCGCATAGTCATTGTGGTTGAGTCATCTTCAACAACTTCAACACAAACCTCAGCAAGATATCATTCAATTGCAGAATATTTGGCGAAGCTGGAAAGCATCCCTGGTGTGTCCCTAGATGCTGACATGTATGTATGGGCTGTCAGATTGTTCTTAAGAGACAAGCATCATTAGTGCTTCATGACACTTCTTATGGATGAAGTTCGGTTGAGGTTTCTGAAGTTGGAGATTGAGATGGAGAAGACCGGCACAGGTTATCGCTTATATTATTTCTGGATATATGGCAGACTTATTATTCATGCTGAATTTTATTATTATTTCAGGTTTATGTAAGACCTTTATTAGGACTTATTATTAATAATGTTGGAATTTTATGTTGGACCTTTATTTGGACTTTTATTAGGTGGCTTTCATTGTTAGTTGAATGGTTGAGTAGTAGGTGGCATTTATTTGAATGGTTGTGCTAGAAGTTGCAATTTTTATTAGGTGGTTGTCATTGTTAGTTGAATGGTAGGTGGCATCTATTTGAATGGTTGTGTTGGAAGTTGCATTTTTTATTAAGTGGCTTTCATTGTTAATTGAATGGTTGAGTAGTAGGTGGCTTTAATTATATATAGATATATATATATATATATATATGTAGATCTGTTGGCCTCTGGTGGAGTTCAATTTCGATGTTTCATCTCTCTTCAAGCAGGTCTTTTGTTGAGACAATAGTTGTGTTTTCAATAATTTTGGACCCCAGGTATTTGGGTAAACAAATCTTATTGTGTTTTTTTTAATAAATATTATTGTGTGTGTTTATTTCATTTTTGTACTAGTAAATAAGAAGCCTATAAATGAGTAGGTATTTTGGATATGAGTAATAGTGGTGAAGATGAACGGAATGATGATCATGATGATGAAGATGCTGAAGATGAAAGTAGCACATCGCAAGTCCAACAAAATAATAATATGCTCTTAGCAATGGCGGCAACAGTTGCACTGACATATGCGACAAATTATTTGATAAAAGAATCATGTAGGACATCTTCTCTAACTAGGTGGAAGTGGATGGTAGAATTATAAGAAGGGAATCAGACAAGAATGTTTGAAAATTTTTGAATGGAAAGAGAGGTATTTTATCAATTGTGTGATTTGTTACAATCGAACTATGGCCTTCAAACTGGACGAAAAGTTGGGGTTCAGGAGCAGGTTGTAATATTTTTGTATATTATTGGCGGTGACATTCGAAACAGAAATGTCCAAGAAAGATTTCAACATTCCGGAGAGACAATTTCAAAATACTTCAAGAAGGTGTTAGAAGTTGTTACAATGATGTCTATTGATTGGGTAAGGCCTTAACCGAGATTGGTATGCATCCATATATTAGAAGCAACCGCAAATACTATCCTCATTTCAAGGTAATAATTAACTACAAGTGGAACTTGGGTGTTACATATAATTAATGTTGTTAGGATATTTCTAATAATGAATAAATATATTTTCATTCTAAATTTTGTAATTGGAGCAATTGACGGAACAGACATCAAAGCATATATATCTCCAAATAAGTAACCTCGTTTAATAGGTAGAAAGGGGTATGAGACTCAAAACATAATGGCCGCATGTGACTTTGATATGTGTTTCACATTTTGCTTGCCAGGATGGGAAGGAAGTGCACACGATACTCAGATCTTCTTAGATACAATTAGGAATCCTAGTTATAATTTTCCAAAACCATAGGGAGGTAACTGTTTTATATTTGATTACTACAGTAAATGCACCACACTCACATCTTCATATTTATTTTTATATTTATAATTGCTTACTTTAATTTCTTGTTGGAATTTTAAAATGGATGAGTTTTACTTTGTGGATGTTGGGTATTCAAACAAGAAAGGATATCTTGCACCTTACAAAGGAGAGATACCATCTAGCTGAATTTGAACATGGTCAATCCCCTCCCAAATGCACAAGAAAAATTCAACCAAGCACTTTCATCACTTAGAAGTGTAATAGAAAGACCGTTTGGGGTTTGGAAAGCAAGATAGCCGATGATAAAGGATATCCACCAAACTACAAGTGGTCGACCCAAGTCAAACTTGTTTGTGCAACAATGGCAATTTACAATTTCATCTGACGAAGTGAGTTTCGCGATATTGCATTTGACTCTTATGATAAATTTTCGGATTATGTGCCTAATGATGAAGAAGGATCAAGGTCTCAACAAGCACGCCATGAAAATCATGTTGAAGGTGATGACAATGAGATGGAAGTGAGGAGACATAATATTTGTATGTCAATTTGCAGAAGAAATTAGGAGTTATCTAATAACTAGGGAGTTTTATTTTTATTACCTTAATAATAATTTATTGTATTTTTATTGCATTTTTATTGCAATGACATTTTGTTGTTCCCTTGTGAACTCAATATTAAAAAAAAAAAAAAAGACATTTTGTTGTTCCCTTGTGAACTCAATATTAAAAAAAAGAAAAGAAGCGGTAATGTAAAAATGTACCAATATATGTACTAATTATATTAACTTCCATTAATGAAATAACTTTTTCAAAATTTAAAGTGAAGAAAATGAAAAAATTACAATTTTGATGTTCATAAGGGCAAAAACGACAATTACACAGCAAAAAGCTATTTTATAGCTTATTTACCAAACACAACTTTACTGTTTAAATCCATAATCCCACAGCTGCACCAAACAGGTTACCAGCTTATGTTCACAACTATAAGTTATAATCTATAATCACTTTCTCACAGCTCTACCAAACGGGGCTTAAAATGTGAACGGTTCGGATTATTGAAATGGGCCCCGAAATGGGCCTATTTGGTTGCACAACAGTGGCCGTTGTGCACCCCACACAGCAGCCACCCCAAATCCCAAAACTAGACATCATCAAAGAGCCATATAGAACCAAATCATAGTGACAAAACAAGTCGTGAGCCAAATTTTAAACATCATGCGTTTTTCAACACAATGATATTATTCTATTCACATTTTTTTAGACCTTTGCAAATGTTAAGAACGTACAAAATAAGAGATGATAAAATTACTCAATTCGATTGTATTTGTTTTAATTTGATTTTGATAAATATATATATATATATATATATTGAGAGCACATTAATAGGATATGATAAGTATAAGTGTAACAGTTTGGGAGAGCATTAGTAGGTAGGGCAAAACTATAAGAATTAGGATAAACTATAAAATTATATTACTAAAATAATTGAGCTTCAAATCAAGAATTCGTGCACGAAATTGACCCGTTGCCATATTTTTCTAATTCTGTAAGTTAGCTGATAAAGATAGCTGAACACATACAAAGCAACCAAGCATTATTAAAAAAAATTAAAATTAAAATTAAAAAGTGAATTACAAAATGTTTCTAAGATGTAAGGTAATGTTGTTGAACAATCCAACAGACATTGAACTTGAGAAATGCATAATGGAGCTGATGTCAAGTGTATCAAATCAAAATAGTAGTTGTACTTGAAATCTACTTGATCTCAGTAACTATGTGGCCAACAATACATTAATATAATTCCAAAATTACAAAGAAAAGACTAATATGTCACTATTATAAAAATTACTGAACTGCAATACCCGATTTAGGCAGAAGTATATCAGCCAATATTCATAAAACTAGAGAATTCTTCATCAGAAAGCAAATAACAATAGTCGGATCAACCTTCGAAGAACTCTTGGATGGTTTTGAGTGAGACCACTGACCCTCTAACCTTGCCTGAAGTAGTTTCTCCTTGAAGGTGTTTTGTTTCAAACTGTGAGCACATCTTGAAGAAGTTTTGGATACTTCAATATTTGGAGCTGTGAATCTTGACATCCACCGTTGCATCGGACTAGCATGCCCTACCTGTATGTGCTGACTGATCATTCTCTGCGTGAAGTTTCCCCCCTTCTAATAACAATGAATGATTTCTAATTGAGTTATTCAGTATATGATTTCAGTTCACTCTAGGGTTCCTAACCTGTTTATTCTTCTTTTCCCGTATACCTCTTGCAACTTCACTTATTTCAGTCTTCTGAAAACTATTCACTTCAATTGTGTCTTCAACTCTATTTTCTCCAAGTTGTTTGGAGCTGCTAGTTTGCTTTCCACTCGAAGCCTTATTTAATTCAAAGCAATGTGAGTCATTATTGATGGAATTCTTCTCATCATTTGCATTATGAGGAGCACTTGTAGCTGTGAATTATGAATTATTGTAGTTTATATTCTTCATTAAAGATAGTTTAGTCATTTAGCTTGTTAGGATTTTATTCTATTAGCGTATATATTTGTACTCATTTTTGATTAATCAACATACAAGTTCTCTTCTCTGTTATCATGGTATTAGAGCAAGGTGATAGACGTTAGCATACCTTTCGCAGATCATCATCGATCATCGCAATCCCTTTCTCTCTCTTCGCAAGGCCTTCGCCAGGGTTCTCTGTTGTCTTCGTCACACTTCAAAGCACTATGCCCTTCCTGGTTGCTGGTTTTGGTCTCTAGGTTGCGTGTTTCACACAACTGAGTGCTCTTCAACCTATTTTGACCCCTCAACTGGTTCATCTGGTTCGATCGAAGCTCTCTACCTCTGATTCGATCAATTCCTCTGTGTGACTCTTATTGGTGATCTCTATGTCTCTCCCTCTAGTTCACACGATCAAAGTAAGATCTGACCTTGATGCTCGACCTCGCTCCAAACCTAGTATCTAAAATCGACTTCACCTTCTGGTTCTAGGTTCAGTTTTTTTTTCTTTTCTCTCTCTCTCTCTCTCTCTCTTCTTTGCCTTGGTTCTCTCTCTGATTGATATTTGAGTGTGATTGGGTCATAACTCTAGTTATTATAAGTTTTACCTAACTGGATCTTTAATTATAGCAATAACAACTCTGGTTATCTAATAGTCACTTTGCTTTGATTTTATTGTGTTGCTTGATTAAGGCCGAATTGTATAATACTGAGGTTGATAATTAGAATCTCTTAACCCTACTTGACTGTCAAATTATATATTTTATGCATATTTAATGTCAATCAGGTTAGACACAGTGGAAGCATAAAATGAGCAGAAATGTAGAAAGTGTGGAGAAAAATTCTTCCAACACGTACGGAGGCCTACTCTTGCACGTGTGGCCCATCCATCGCAGCTAAACATGCCCTAAAGAAATGGCACGTGCGGAAGCCCATTCCTGCACGTGCGGAACCCTCGCCGCACGTGCGGTGGAAATTCTCACACGTGCAGCCCTACCTTGGGACAATGCTTGATGTTTTGAATGTGGGGAAAAATTATAGAGGTATAAAATGACAGAAAAAATGTTGGATTAGGGTTTTAAAAATTCCAAGAGGTGAAGAGGCTAGGGTTTGAAAAAATGGATTCTCAAGCTTCTAAGGCAATTTCCATGGAGGGTTCTTCTTCTTTTACTTCTTCCCACTCCTCCATGGGTGGCTAGGCTCCTCTTTCTAGGGTTTTGATGAAACCCTAACCAAGTAAATTAGGTTTTCTCTTTGCTTTTTGATTATGTAAAGGTTTGAACAAATTGTATGGTGTTTAAGAAGTTTCAAATATATATTTTCTATTATCTCTTTAAGTATTCTACTTTCTGTAATTGTTGAATGCTTTCCATACAATGATTTTCTATTCTTTCATATTCAAGATATGAGACGAGCCATACTACGAGGGACGAGTCGTGTTGCTACCCTAGTTTAGAGTGAACGACTCGTATTACTTGAGATGGTTCGTGCTTGTACATTGAACGTGATAATTTTCTTGATCAATGCTTCGAGCTTGTAGTTGCGAAATATTATTTCGTTCGAACCATAACATAATTGATTTTCAAATTGAAACCTTATTTATGTAACTAATGGTGAATTCATTACCCTAGGTTTTTCCACAATCAGTAATTTCAATTTCATTTTTAATCGCTAGTTTAATCGCTTTGTTTAAATTAATTATCTTTAGGTTATGAACAACCATCTTTTTCATCAAAATTAAATTAGGAATTTAACAATTAAATTAGTTTAATTTCCCGTTTGTCCCTGTGGATCGATACCTGGACTTACCATTATTCTAAATAATTTGGTACAGTTTAGTGTTTATTTTTGGTGTGTGAAACGACCCATCTAATTATAGCACTATGGCTGATGATAAATTGCAAGCTATCACCACTAAGTTAAATGGTACTATTAGACCTATGGAATCCCAAGAAACTGAGGCCGATGTTGCTAAATGGGATAAGGAAAAATGCACAAATTCTTACTTGGTTTCATAATTCAGTTCAAACTACCATTGGTATGAATTTTTCCAAGTATTCTACTTCTAAACAAGTTTGGGACTATTTGAAAATTATGTACCTTGAGTCTAACTTTGCAAACAATATGAACTTGAGATGTCTATTCGTAGTGCTAGTCCGAGAGATAAGTTCATTCGGGAGTTCTACAATGAGATGACTACTTATTGGGATCGGTTTGCTTTGATGGAACCATCAGATTTTCAGTTACTTGACAGTTATACCAAGTATCGGGAGAAGCAACATCTTGTTCAATTTTTTATAGCCCTTCGTGATCAATTTGAGCATCAGTCTCCCTTGCCTTCTGTGGATGGTGTTGTCCGTGAGCTTATTGTTGAAGAAACTCGATTTAATGTGGCTTATGGTGCTCCTACTTAGTCAGTTTTTGCCACTCCTCTACTCTTGTCCACCCCACATTCTCCTTTATTTCAGGTCACTGGTAAGCCCAAGCCTCGGGTCTCCATGGATAAGTGCAGCTTCTGTCATCAGAAAGGCCATTAGAAACATGCTTGTCCTAAACTTTTGCAACCTAAGGGTCGTTCATCTTGTCCACTATCCTCTAAGCCGACATTTTCGGGATCTTTCTCATTTCCTGCCTTTTCTACACCAGTTTCTGAGAATGGTCCGTCTTCCAATATGCAATCTATGCTTAAGCAGTTCAAGTCTTTCATGGTGGCCAATCCAAATCTTACGTTCTAGGCCTCCGCTATGACTATCACTCAGTTAGGTTTGTCTGATTCATCATCTTTAGGTAATATCCACACTTCATGGATTTTTGATTCTGGTTGTTCATATCATATGACCCTTGTTGCATGTCTCCTCAGCAATTGTGTTTCCCCTTCTTCTTCTATCACTATTGCTACCACTAATGGTTCTTCTATGCCTATATACTCTATTGGTTCTATTTTCTTTTCCCATTTGTCTCTTTCTCATGTATTTTATGTGCTTCACTGCTCACTCAGTCTCATTTCTATTAGTCAATTATCTGATTCCGGTTTTGATGTTGTTTTCTCTTCTTCTCATTGTGTTGTGCAGGATCGGGTATCCAAGAGGTAGATTAGGATCGAGCGTAAAGTTGGAGAACTATATATCTTGGACAGCTTGCATGTTCCTCCAGAAGTGTCTTTTACTCATTGTCTTCTTTTTTTGTTTAAGCAATAAGTTTTCTTTATTTTATATTTGGCATTTTAGGTTAGGTCATCTGTCGAGTGATCGTTTGAGGATGTTAGTTTGGTCTGGACATTTAGGCAATTTTCCCATTTATGATATTTCTGAGTGTCGTGGTGTACAGTGGCTAAAATGTTTGCTCTTCCTTTTAATAAAAGTAGTTCTATTTTATCTTCTCATTTTCAATTGGTTCATACTGATGTTTGGAGTCCTTCCTCTATAGTTACCAAGAGTGGTTCACAATATTATGTGTCTTTTATAGAAGATTATAGTCGGTTTACCTGGGTTTATTTGATGACTCGAAAATCTGATTTTTACAAAATATATTCTAATTTTCACTCCATGATTCGCACTCAGTTTTCCACCACCATTAAAGTTCTCTGTTTTGATTTGGAGGGTGAGCATTACTTGTCTAAGTTTGAGGAGTTTTTAGCTACTCATGGCACTATTCATCAGTCTTCGTGTTCTAACACTCCTGCACAAAATGGTCGAGTTGAGCGCAAACATCACCATCTCCTTGATACAGCTCGCTCTTTGTTGCTCTCGTCTTTTGTCCGTTCTGTTTTCTGGGGAGAAACTGTGCTTACTGCTGCATATTTTCTCAATCGGATGCCTACTCTTCTTCTCTCAGGCTCATCTCCATATGAATGTCTTTTTTGGTGTTACTCCCAATTATTCTCTTCTTCGTATTTTCAGTTCTGCATGCTTTGTGCTCCTTCCTAAATGGGTGCACTCTAAGCTTAGTTCTCGTTGTGTCCTATGTGTTTTTTTAGGGTATGGCATTAATCAAAAAGGTTATCGGTGCTACAATCCTGCTACTAAAAAGTTACATATATCTAGGCATGTCACATTTTTAGAAAAACTACCCTATTATACTATACCTTCCACCCCTGTCCCTATTACCAAAGATTGACCCATTTTCTCCTGATGTTTCTCCCGATGAGTTTGTTTCTGATCTTGAGGTCTATACTTTGCCATTTACTAGCACTTGTGATATCTCTCCAGCTACTTCCTCTCCAGCTCCTACTTCCCCTGTTCCTCTTCTTGTTTATCAACACCGTAAAGCACTTCTGAGCTCGCTTGTCTCTAGCTCTACTGTCCCTCCAGCTATTTTTTAGATCTCCCTCTTCCTGCACATTGCTTTCCAAAGCAAGACCGTCATCCTCCGAACTGGTATGGTTTTGGTAATACATGTTTTTCCCTTTCCTATCAGTCTTTTCTTTATTGTCTTCATACTTATTTTGAGCCCAGGTCCTACAAGGAAGCTTGTCATGATCCTAATTGGATTGTTGCTATGAATGACGAGTTAACTGCTTTGGCTAACACTCAGACTTGAGATTTGGTTCCATTACTTGCTGACAAGAATGTTGTAGGCTGTAAACGGGTCTATAAGGTCAAAACCCTTTCTGATGGGTCTTTGAAATGGTACAAAGCTCGTTTGATTGCCCAGGGCTTTTCTCAGGAGTATGTGATTGATTACGATAAGATTTTTGCCCCATTGCCAAGATGACTACTGTTCGCACTCTTATCTCTGTTATGGTTGGCCATCACTGGCCTTTGTTTACTAGATGTCAAAAATGTTTTTCTGAATGGGCATCTTGCTGAAGAAGTGTATATGCACCCTCCACCAGGTCTCTCTCACCTTTCTGGTGTTGTTTTTCATCTTCATCGTGCTCTATATGGTCTCAAGCAGTCTCCTCGTGCTTAGTATGAGCGATTTCACTCTGTTGCACTTCAGCTTGGTTTTCGCCCTAGTCATCATGATTGTGCTCTTTTTGTTCGGCGCACTTCTATTGGCCTTGTTCTCATTCTCTTATATATGGATGATATGATCATCACTGGCTCTGATTATAGTACTATTGAGGAGGTTAAGTATCAGTTGTTT
Organism: Camellia japonica; assembly: GCA_030407325.1. Lineage (NCBI taxonomy): Eukaryota > Viridiplantae > Streptophyta > Magnoliopsida > Ericales > Theaceae > Camellia > Camellia japonica. The sequence continues at coordinate 93,897,460 of JAPPVO010000019.1, read as the reverse complement.
CAGGAGTTCGAGATGAAGGATTTGGGGTCTCTTTGGTATTTTCTTATTTTTGAGGTTGCCACTTCTCCTACTGGGTATCTTCTCTCTCAAACTAAATGTGCCCGTGATATTCTTCCTCGTGCCAATCTCACTGATGAGAAAATTGTCGACACTTCTCTTGAGTTACATGCTAAGTTTTCTGCTTTTGATGGGTTCCTCTTGAGGATTCCACTTTGTATTACGAGTTGGTTAGGTGCCTTTTTATATCACCGTTACTTGTCTAGATATCTCCTATGCTGTGCACATTCTCAGTTAGTTTGTTTCTGCTCCTCGTTCCACATACTAGGCTGCCTTACTCCGTACTTTGCGCTACCTTCGTGGCACTTTGTTTCAATGTTTACTGTTATCTGCCTCTTCAGACTTGACTCTTAGTGCCTATGCTGACGTTGATTGGGCAGGTGACATCTCTGATCACAAATCCACTTCTGGTCTTTGTGTTTTCCTCGGTGATTCTCTCATATCTTGGAAGAGTAAGAAACAGTCTATTGTTGCTCGTTCCACTGCTGAGGCTGAGTATCGTGCCATGGCTCATGCTACTTCCGAGATCGTTTAGCTTCGGTGGCTTTTTTCTGATATGGTTGTCTCTCTTTCTGATCCAATTTCGTTGTATTGTGATAATTAGAGTGTTGTCCAGATTGCCCATAATTCAGTCTTCTATGAACGGACCAAGCATGTTGAAATAAATTGTCACTTTGTCAAACAACATCTTCTGGCTGGCATTATTACTCTCTCTTTTGTTCCCTTTTCTCTTTAGTTGGACATTTTTTTACGAAGAGTCACACTATTGCTCATTTTCGTTTTCTTCTTGGCAAACTTTCGATACTTTCTGTGCTCGCATCCTCAGTTTGAGGGGGGGTGTGAATTATGAATTATTGTAGTTTATATTCTTCATTAAGGATAGTTTAGTCCTTTAGGTTGTTAGGGTTTTATTCTATTAGCTTATATATTTGTACTCATTTTTGATTAATGACATACAAGTTTTCTTCTCTGTTATCAGTAGCCTCAGTCAAGTGAAATGACTCCAAAAAATGCTTATGAAAGTTACTTTCCTTTAGTTTTTTGTCTCGAAGGATGTTTTCTATTTCAAAGCTTAACTTGTCCACAATCGTGTTTTTTTTTTTTTTTTTTCCTTTTGCAAGATCATATTGGGGTTCATCGAGCTTCATTTGCCACTCATCTAGCCACGCTTCAGAAAGATAGAGAATCAACCGATCAGGGCTTTCCCTATGAATACGATCCTTCTCGGGCTTGTGTTTCAAGGACCGTACCTCTTGTTCATAATCTTTTGTTCCCATAGCAAACTTCATCACAAGTCTTTTAACAAAATTCGCTCTTTTTTCTCCTTTTCAAGTTCTTTTGTAGCATTAGAGAAGGATGTTTTTAACTCAGAAAGTTCTAGAGCTAGCTTCTGTGAAGGGTTTCTGAATTCTCTTAATTTTTGTAGCATTAGAGAAGGATGTTTTCAACTCAGAAAGTTCTGGAGCTAGCTTCTATGAAGGGTTTCTGAATGCTCTCTTAATTTTTGCTCGTCTTTATTTCCTCCCCACCGAATGAACTGCAGCTTTTATTTGATCTTCCTCCTTGTTCTTCCTAACAATTTTATCCTCATCAACTCACTTCATTAAGTCATTTATTGTCTGCCGGTGTGTTTCCTTCTCTCGTAGTAACTCTTTGATTTGCGCTCAGGAATGATCTAGTTCTTTTTTCAGTGCATTTACCAATGACGTATTGAATGCATGTTGTTCTTTGAGACTCTAGATTCGATTGAGTACTTCGAGTAACTTTGTGGATGTTTTAAGACTGAAACTTGACTCTCCAATTCGACCTTGAAGTCTAGACAACTAATTGGAGTGACTACAAGATTATATGGTGCTATCTGTGAGGAACAAAATTATATTTTAAAAAAATGATATCAATTTATTTAATGTAAGTGAACCATATAGCACTTGATAGAGCGGAATGAGAATAATTGATTCATATAGCCAATCACACCTTATTAAAATCATCAATATTTGAAGCTTAACTAAAAGATATTCCATATGTAGAATTCAACAGCTGTCTCATAATTCATATATTTGTTAATGACAGATTTTTAAATTGGGGGATGTCGAAAGCAGATCTAACTACAGTTTACAAGGATGTCTTGAGTAAGTCGTAAATATTTTACACTGCACCATTTTTTTTATCTATCCCTGGTTTATCAAAATTAAGTTAAAGGAGTGACATGTCTATGATTGACTTTACAAAATTAATAGGTGCTGACTCAAAGAAAGATAGGAGAATATGTAGGTAGTGGACTGCCACTCTCCTGAAATTGGATAATTCAAAGAGTGGAAAAAACAAGTGGCATGATTTTTTATAGAAGACTTAATAATGTGTCTTTTTTCAATTGTAGTTGCACTTTATATATAAGTCTTGGAATTTTCTTTTGGTATTTGTCTTGGTAAAAAACCCTACATTTCCAATCGAGTTGTCTAATTGCTTAAAGAGCAAGCAAAAAACTCCAATTTACACGAGTACATATCCTACTTGCTCTTGGACATCCATGTCATTCAACAATTGTTGAGCAAATAAAATTTTCATTTAAAATGATACGTTTTATTAGAAAAGAAAAGAGATTATTTACAAAAATGAATGGCGTATTATCTCCATTGAGCTACTATAACTTTAGGTGACACAGGCTGTAGTGCACGCCATTTTTTTCAACTGAGCAATGGTGTTGAATCAATGACATTGCAACATGTCTTATCAAACTACTTGAACTCAATAGTTAGAACAAGCAAAAGGGTAAAAGATTAATACCAACTGAGAAGGACCATCATTAAGGACTTAAAGAGTTCCATGGCACAAAAATAATAAAATTACAAATCTCTTGGATTGGAACATAAGATCACAAATCAAAACCTAGTGATTTTACAGACAGAGGAGAAATGAACAATATTTTGTATTACAGACAAGTCATCATAACAACCAATTAGTAGACCATTGAAGCAAACAACTCAAATCACCAAAGATAATAATCTAGTAACCTAACGAACCCATATATCAAGCAACAACAATGTATGGGAACCAAGTATGTAGGAAAACAGGGTATACGTAGATTTCACTCTTATTAGATGACATATGAATCTTGCAACCCAAAAAACAATATGAAGATGGCATGAATTTGAAGGGGCAACCTTTTTCGATATGACTTGAGATGAGATATCCAAAATTGGAAGAGATTTATTATGGAAATTCCATCGACGTATCATGTACGATCTCAGTTTTGCCACTTCTCTGAGTATGTCGAGGATCAAGCTGCCCGGTCAACTCGCGGGGGTCCAGGGGGCAGCGCCCCTTGGCGGGTCCCAAGGCAACGCCCTGGCGGGGTTGGGCCATTTATGCACTCGAGCGGAGAATGTTTGGTTCCAGAAGTTTGACTTGTCTGCAAAAGTACTAGGAAAGTGTATTTGACGCTCGAGCAGGGCTTTCCACGCTCGAGCGGACCATGTTATATCAGTTCGTGAATCTGATATTTCAGATCACTTTTGTATATATCTCTCTCTAAAAACCCGTTCCTCTCCCTTCTCTCTACATTTCCCTACGCCAAATTGGATCAAAACCTTGATTTCTCAAGATCCATTAGAGTTCTGCCATAGGTTCTTCATCAAAGTTGGTTAACTTCTCAAGGGCTTCGTTGTGGACAGTGAAGATCGAGTTTCGACACCGTTGATTTTGGGGGTTTCATCTCATTTCTTCTTCAGAACTTGAGGTAGGGATTTTCTTAGAGTTATATATATATTTTTGCAAGATCTAGATGATTTTTGAAATCATCTTTCGATAGCTTTGAAAATTGATTGTTGATTCGAGAAGTTGAGCGATTTTGAAAGTGGGTTTGTCCCTTGTTCTTTTAAAATGATCTTATGAGTTTTGATCTTCGTTGATTGAAGAAAAGATAATTTTGGAAAGTTTTCTTTCAAAAGATTTGAGTTGTATAGTTTTGGTGAGAAAACTTAGAATTTGGATTTTTTTAAAAGAGACTGAAAATCCATAAATGATATTGTTATATTTATTTTGTGTGTCAAAATAAATAGATGTTTGGAAAATTTCTTATTTATATTTATATAAATGATGAATTTCAGAGAATATGAGGATTGTTGTTCATTTTGGAAATTATTGTTCAAAATGTTGAAATAGTCTTGAAATAACTAATTGTTGAGGATACTTGAGAAGAGGAAATTGTGTTATTCCTTGGATGATGAATTGGAATAAAAGTATTTATATTCATCTTGTGAAATTGGCATATCAATTCATTTGATTAGATTAAACTTTGAAAGTTGATTTAAAAACTTGCATTGAGAAAAGAATGTTGAGAAACAAGTTTTCATGGAATGGTTTTGGGGTAAATACGTTGATAAGTCTTGATAGGTGGTGTAGATGATATTGAATAAGTTAGTCTGAGAGTCCGAGGTGAAAGACTGAAAACCCGCGCGGATAGGTGTTGAGCCTTCTGGTTAATACCGGTGAAAATGACAATTTGGTAGTACTTGTATAGTCTACTTGCAGACATTGACCTAGGGATTACCAGAGTCGTATTTACCGCCCTTGAAATAAATTGTTAAGTTTTGAATAATTGAAATTGCATGATATCATTGAGCGTGATGGTTTTCAAAAGATGAAAATGTGATTTATCTTCAAAAAGGGCATAGCATGGCATGTGCATTTCATCTCTTGAGACTTGTATAAAATGTATATACTTTGTTAAGAATTTTCTACTGGGCTTTATACTCACCCTATGAGATTTTTGTGCAGGAAAAATGTGGTGATCCTACCCAACTAGGGGCGTGGAAGTATGTGTGTTGGGAGTACAATGCTCTCATTTTGTTGTGACTCTGTGTGTAAGCCAAGGGCTGTGTTTGTGTGGGTTTGAATAACCGTTTTGTGTAACCAGACTCTAGCCTTGGAAACTTGTAAACCCTTGGGGGTATTTATTTGTTATTTACTTGTTGTTGGATTAATGTATTGTTGCATGAAGAACTATTGTATCATGTAATGTAAATTTGGAGATTTATATTCAGTTTTCCGTGAAAGAGCCATGATTGTTGTATTATCATTTGGGCTAGAAATTTGAGGCGTTACAACTTGGTATCAAAGCTATCGGGTTTGAATACTTGGAGCTCGTGGGAAATGGTTGTTTAACCACAATGGGTTTATTTAGCATGCTTAGAAAGTGTTATGCATTTTGTGACTATGTGATAACATGTTTATGTGACTAAATAGGTATGGGATTGGACTTTTGAAATGTTGTTTTCACCTATTAAATTCCTTGAGGTCTTATTAGAAGGGTACTTGATCAATACTCATTCTACTAAGAATTCTTGGTTTTTCGTGGGACGAATCTCATCATAAGAGTATAATCCGTATGTGTTTACATGACTAAGTGCTTATGTGGAGTGAAATTGAATTGTGTATATGGTAGAGAAATATATGGAATTGTTGTAGTCGAACGTGTGAGTCAAGTTACGAGCGCATATGAGTTAATGTGCTAAATTATTTCTCTTGTGTCATTTATTAGGATGTCAGGAAGGGGTCAAGTCCGTAGTGGTAGAGGCGAGAGGCATGGTAGGGCTCGCCGAGGTGTGCATGAGGTACCGGTCCATAGGGTTCCGGTGCAAGAAGAAGGGTTCGGCCAAGCTAATGTGGCTGAGCAAGAAGGCCAAGCTAATGTGGTCGAGCAGATGGGACAAGCGGGTCAAACCACAAAGGGGGCCCTAGCTCGAGAAATGGCAGGGGCTTTAAGAGAGTCTATGAACTTGTTGAGGGTGGAGAATCAAGCCCGAGAGAACACCGCGGAGTCAAGTGTGAGTTTCCATACTAGAGAGTTCTTACGGGCCAAACCGGATGAGTTCCATGGTGGTCCCGAGCCCAAGAAAGCGGATGAGTGGCTCAAACAAACTGTGAAGACATTTGAGATGCTTCACATTGAAGATAGTGAACTAAGAGTGACTCTAGCGAGTTACTACCTTAAGGGAGACGCGGGTCAATGGTAGAAATATGCCAATGGTAGAGTGGAGCCGACATGGGAAGCCTTTGCGGTTGCTTTCCAAGATAAGTACATACCTCCCATTGCTAGGGAGAGATTAAGGCAAGAGTTTAAAGACCTTAAACAACTCGACATGCCCGTGGCCGAGTTTGAGGCGGTCTTCTCTAGTTTGTCTAGATTTGCACCAGAGTTGGTGGCAATGGAAGAGCGCCGTTGCATTGAATTTGAAAAGAAATTGATAACAAAAATCATGTTCAAGCTTGTCGGAAATATGATTCGGGAATATAACTGTCTTGTGGAGACGGCGACACACGTAGAAATTTCCATACAAGCCGAGGAGGAGAGGCTTCGGAGTTCAAGGTCTAGGGGTGTAAACGCGCCCGTGGGCTTCACTCTACAGTTCGGACTCCCTTTTGTGTTGCGGTTCTAAATCTGAACCAAAGAGTCCAAATCCGCAAATCGTTTTGAAGAAAAACAGATTTTTGAAAAAGTAGTGCCAAACATGGACTGCTTTGCCAGATTACAGAGTCGCCACCTAAATATTTTTTAATGGGGGAATTTAGGAAACCCTGACTCGGTGCCGAAGGCCACGTGTCCGTCATCACCAAAGTGACTTGGCTCGGGAGCTTGGGTACGATCGGGGAAGGTCAGCTATGAGCACCCCCTTTCGCCCGGTCCGAAGACCGGCCTCTACTAACCGTGATATCCGATTTTGAAAACATTATGCGTTCTTATTCCGGTTATTAGCCTAGAATTACTATGTGATGCGCACAACACAAAAGTATAGACTAGATTGCCTAACTTGGAAACAAACATTGCATATCCGTTCGTTTTGAAAATGCTTGGAATTTGCTACTCGCAAGTAGGCTAAAACACGGATTTCAATGAGTTTTCCCAACTCAAGCAACCCAACCTCCACCCACAGGCATTCAAACAGTTTTATCTCATGTAAGCATTTAGCCGCATGGCAATCCTATTGTCATGGCAAACATTCACACACATGTGATTATGCTAAAGCAAAAACACTTACACCGTACTCCGTGCCAAAACAAGAAACCGGGTTAGCAAACATGCATGACCTAGTTCATGTTAAGTGGCTAGTGCATCGCATACAGGGATGTAATCTAAACAGGCTCGGCTACCCTAAGCATGGCACATGAAATGCTACAACTATCACGTATTACAAATTGGAATTGAAAACACGATGCAGTTTGTATGATGTGCCGAGCCCGATGCATGTAAACAAATGCATGAATGCACGCATGCATTGCATAAGGTATGCTAAAATAGACGTGCCCTAATCTACCATCGTAAGCAGGTAAATAAAAGGGATAGAAAGAAGTGGAGGTTGGAAGACATACATGCCCACGCACCCACACTTATTACATTTTTGCCCTCACTCGGAGGGACCGAAATAATAATACAAATAATTAACTATGCAAACTAATTAATTATTACAAACTCACTAAATTAATTAGACAAATGATTAATCTAATTAAAACAGTAAATGCCTCGGGAGGAGGGCCCAAATGCGTCGCGCGCCCGGGATTCGTTCAGAATCGCACTGTCATGCAAGTGTGCCTCTGTTTTCCCTTCTATCCTTCTCTGAAGATTGCCAAAGTCCCAGGAGTGCCTCTAAGGGCACTGGGGGGAGTACCACCGGCTGGGGTACAACACCACCGGCTGAAGGATGTGGCCACCGGCACTGAGTGAAGATATCGGCTGCCATTTGACTGCCGGTCGGCACTAAAAAGTGCCGGTCGGCACAAAACGCCTGCAAGACCTGCAACTCACAGCAGCAGAGGGCAAAACTTGCATGGCAATGCAATTCAAGGCATGTATGCACCAAACACACTCCCTATCATGTTATTGACTCGAAGGGGCATGTGCCTCGATTCTCGGACCACCAATCGCGCATTTCCATGCATGATGGCCCCAAGAACCAAGAATGCAACTTTGATTTCAAATGCATGCAAACCACATAAACAAACAAGAGTGCCAAACCTCTATCATACCTCATTTCAAGAGGCCTAGCATGCATGCCAATATGATGCAATCCTAGACATGGCAACTAACATGCAACATGGCAATACAATGCGAACATGTAAGTAAGCATACAAGGCAAGCATGCAAACCAATTGAAAGATGGACTTATACATGAATTGGGCAACTCTAAAAGGCCCAAAAATCAGTAGCCACAATGCTAAATTATGAGGGCCAAACACACATGAACACATACACATGTTAAGGTGCCAACACTTAAGCATAACAACAACATTCAAGCACACTTGAAGAGGCCAAACATGGGCTAAAAGCATGCATGGAAAACTCTGAAATTCATGCAAAACATGAGGCCAAATCATGCAATAAAACAAGCCGAATATGCAACAAATGGCCTAAGTCTTGAAACAAGCCATGAAGGCTTAAACTAAGGCCAAGTCTACCAAGCTTCACAAAGCTAAAGGGACTCAAAACAGGTCACAAGTAGACCTAGACAAAGCCTAAGGAGCACCTAGATGACATCTAAGAGGCTCAAGTACAAAGGCATGCAATTGACCAAAACATGGAGTATTCAACACATGCTTTTAAAGCATTAAGAAGCAGCACTAAGCAACATGCATACAAGCGCACCAAAAAGTCTGAAATAACATGCTAGATGGTTCCAAATCATTGAAAATAGTGCAAGCATGGTATACTACACATGCATGCTCCTAAGGCCAACGAGCCAAATGCAAAGGGGCTATGTAATGCATGATGAGATCGACCCAAATGGCTATGGACAGAGCTAGATCATGGCAAAATAAGCATACAAACTTCACAAGTGCAAGCTTAAAACATGCTCGAAGCTAAGGCATACAACCTAGGCATGTAAGGCATCAAAGAGACATTACAAGGTAACTATGCTAGGCATGCATAAGAGACCTAAACTAACTTGAAATCATGTTATAACATGGCAATATAAGCATGGAAAACAAGTCAAACATGCTCAACACACACTCAAGCATGAGGCTCCTTTGGAAGCCAAAATTTGCCCTTTTCAAGGACATCAAGGAGAGGGGGGTGGCCCTCTCCTTCTTGAGACTCTAAGGCATGCTCCTCACCACTGAAATCCCTCAAGATTTCAGTGGTGAAGAGATCCTAACACCAAAGTCTCGGATCTCCCACAAAATATCACAAAAAGTGGCCTTTTCAAGGCCTAAGGATGGTCAAACCTACCCAAATCACCTAGCACCCTTAATAAACAATAAAGAGGCTTAAAAAACAGAACTTTATGTGTATATAAACTAAGCTCAAAAACTACTTTAAAGCAAGTAAAAATAGAGTGCAAAAATGGGGGAAAAGGGTAGTTTTGTTACCTTTGAAGACCACCTTCACAAAGGTTGGAGTGGATGGGTCCTTGAGCTCAAAACCAGTCAAGAACACTAAGAACAAACCTCTGGAACCTCAGAACCAAAAGGAAGGTGGAACACTAGGTGCTTGTGTGCAATAGTAAGGCACAAAACACCTAGTTTTCAAAGAGAAAAAGAGAGATAGAGTGTATATCTATTTTAGCCCTAAAAGAACCAGAGCTCTAACTCTCTAACAATGTCTAAAGCTCTCAGATTTTGTAACCCTTGAGCAAAGGGAAGAACCTTCCCTCTTATAGGCAAAAAGCTTACAAGCTTAGTCCCTAAGCAAGCTCATCCCTCCATACACGTGTATGGAGGGGAAACCAATTGCACACAGCTGTCTGAAAATATCTCAGAAAGCAAGTGCACAGTGCCCGGCCGGCAGAAAAAATGTCATTTTGACAAAATGAGTGCCGACCGGCACAAAATAGTGCCGACCGGCACAATATAGTGCCGATGGCAACTCTAGCCAGCCGGTGGCCTCTAGCCCCAGCCGGTGGTGTGTAGGGATGCCTCACAAAGCATTCCCTGCCCTCCAAGGCAAAACACAAGTGTTTGGTGCAAAACCAAACACAAACGGTCGAGTCGGAGGTCCTGAGGCACGGCGCGCGCGCAGCCGAGAACTCCGGGAATCTCCGAAACGAACACAAACATGGATAATCACCGAGTGTTCCAACGGTGACGTCCAAGTCTTGAGGACGGTCAAAAATGGGGTGTCTACAGTTGCCCCTCTTTGACAGAACTCGAAAGTCATAAGAATGACGGGAGTGAATGTCAAAGCCCAGAGACGACCCATTTTTGACAAGGCCGAAGACTTGGACAGACATACAAAGCGCAAATGGTTGAACTCGCAAGCTGCCTACGTATCCCTTAGGGAATCAAACCAGCGTAGTTCATGCAGGAGGCACACATGCCAAAGATAAGATATGCGCCCGTAGGCGGGGGCAAAATGCAACTGACAATGCAAGAAGCCGAGCATAACTTATGATCATGCAAAGAAAGCTGTAATGAAGCAATACATGCGACAGTTATAAGCTAACATGCAACAGTCCACATCACAACGCAGAAAGGATGTAAGAGAATTATGCAATTCTCAAAACGTCTCACTCGGGAGATACAATACCTGTGCGGCTCGCCTGGTTCCACCCACGGTAAATGAACCGTACATACAATATCGTGCCTGAAAAGAAAGCAAACTTAACAGTACAATATTGTTAGCAACATGCATGACATATGCAATGCGAATGCTAAATAATATACAATATATACAAAACTATGTATGAATAATGCAAATGATATGCAATGCAATTGAAACTATATGCAAACTACGTGCAGGGCAATTGAATCATGATTCAATCATGAGCGGTTCGAAACCACACGAATGTCAAATAGATTGATGGAGGTGACAAGTCCGTCTACCATAGAAAAGGTGTCGAAGCCCTCAAGGCGCGAGCGCACACAGAACTATGAGTAATGTAGACAGACATAAGAACAAGTATTGGGTGGATTGACATAAGTGGGGTGCCGACCCGCTAATGAGGGAATAATGATCCTAATGCCGGATGCAACAATACTACACTATAATGCAATGGGAATGGATACAATGGATATGGCACGCGGGCCAAACCGAGTCTTGCCTAGGAAAGGCATGTACACATACAAGCCATGTCTAACACAGAAACGGTGCCGCTACCCTCAAGGCTCGGACACAAAAGCTCGACAACGACAACTGTGTTTTGACACGAAAAATATGGGCACATACCAGACCAAGCTCAACAAGGAAGGGCACAAGCCATAGATGGAGGTGATGCAGTGGATGCATGTAACTAAAATGCAATAGAAGTGGATATTGATACAATGGATATGGCACGCGGGCCAAACCAAATCTCGCCTAGGAAGGGCATGTACACATACAAACCATGTCTAACACAGAAAAACGGTGCCGCTACCCTCAAGGCTCGGACACAAAAGCTCGACAACTGTGTTTTGACACGAAAAATATGGGCACATACCAGACCAAGCTCAACAAGGAAGGGCGCAAGCCATAGATGGAGGTGATGCAGTGAAATGCATGCAAGCTACAGAAAATGGATGACAAATGCACTATACTATAATGAAATGCATGACATATGCATGTGTTGTGTTTTGTTGTTTTTTTTTTGTTTTTTTTTGAAATGCATGACATATGCAATATTTACAAATGATGCATGATAATGCATGTGATGCAACGGCTACGATTGCAGCTTTCCCTATCTTACCAACAGGGAGATATACTAGGTTGGTTCAATATCCAGAATCGAGGCGTAAACACGCCGCCTCAACCTATGGGCCTTCCATACAGATTTCAAGCCGAGGGTACACCCCCCTGGGTATTTAAACCAGACTTTAGTCTCGGAGATCTCGAACCTTTGCGTTCTAGGCATAAGCCATTCAAACTCTAGTTTTCACCGTCCCAGTTGGTCTTCTAGGAACTCACCGCAAACACAGGCTGATGGCTTTACCAGACCACCGAAAGTCGTTCGGGCACGACGAACACCAAAGGAATTGCACCTTCAGAGGATTTAAGGTCTCCTAGACCGGGATGCACAGCGTATGCATTGAAATGCACATGATGCATGGTATTGAAATGCGTGCCAACGCACGGCTTTGAGATGCATGCTAAATGCAAATGAACGGGTTAAGGTCTCGCCGGACCGTGCGTGTTTTCGGTCCCGCCGGACCCTCGTTGGGGCAATTTGCATAATGTGACACGATAGGTCAAATGAGACATGCGTGCCTCATAAGGATGGAAAATGAAGTGCAAATGGGGTGCGCACTCGGCGCGATGCGATGTATGCCAAATGCAATGAGGTGTGCACTTTAATGCACTGAAGGTCTTACACCTCCCGAGGATTTAAGGTCTCCTAGACCGTGCGTGTTTAAGGTCTCGCCAGACCGTCGTTAAAGGCGATTTGCATGATGCAAAATGGAATGCAAAGTGGGGCACGCGTACCTCACTGGAATGTAAATGATGC